>SNQJ01S0057288.1:17000-46151 GCA_010110895.2 Picea sitchensis
TTACCGTACTTAAACAATTATGCTTATTTTAACTCTTTACAAAGCACTCAATGATAATCACAATAATTCAGGGAAATAAGTAATAGCACATTCAACATCAGTCACACATATGAGATACACAGAGACAGATATTTCTTGAGGAAACCCATAAGGGGTAAAAACCTCTTCTTCTTTATATGATAAGTAATCTTTACATTCTTTACATTATCATACATATGAGCACCAACTCATAATGAGGTTGCAACCTCTGTTTTGCAAGCTGCTACTTGCTGCGAGCACCAACTATCTGGTTTCTCTAGCACCAACTAGAAGGAAGCACCAACTCCTTGGTTTCTCTAGCACCAACTAGAGGGAAGCACCAACTCCCCGGTGTTCCAACACCAATTGGATGAAGCACCAACTTCCAATCATACATGCCAACAGTTCTCCCTTACACCAGTAAAACAGTTCAACAGTTCTCCCTTACAACAGTTCAACCTGTAAAACAGAAAACAACAGTTCTCCCTTACACCACCCTGCCACCCTGGTTTTTCTGGGTGCAACCAGATGGAAGCTACAACTCCCTTTGTTCAAGCACCCACTTGAACCTCTTACGACAAAATTCCTCCCTAGAACCTCCCTTCCACCCTGAAATATAAAGTTTGTTATATATAAATTTATCACAGTGATACAATATTTATCATTGGCTTACCAGGCTTATCACTGTTCTGCTATGATGCTATGTTCTCCTGTATTAGTGTCTCTTTGTCTACATCTTCTTACAATTTCTGATCTTCTATTTTTCTCTACCAGAGCACCTCAGCCTTCCTTTAGTGTCTCACTGTCTTGCTGCACACATGCCTTGCGCTTTCAGTGCTTCTTCCTTTTATACTCTATGCACCATGTCCATTCAATGCACCATTCCTCTTCTCTGTATTTCAGCTGCTGCACACTCCTCCTTCTACACTCCTGAATCCCTCACAACAACAGCCCTAGCTCTCTTCTTTGTTCTACATACTTATAGTCTCGGTGCAACTTGTGCATGCTTTCTCTCCATGTCGAGTGCTCTGCCCGATCATAATTGCCACTCTTCAGCTTCTCTGGTAGTTAGATACATGTGTCCATCATCACTGGGTGTTAAGCCGAGATTCCTTGGCCTATCTCGCAGTTGAGACTCTTCATCTTCTCTATTAAAGTCGAGCTAATCCTCTCTGTTGTAGTTACAGGCTCCAACACTCTTCCATCTGTCAACCACCTCTAAGAATAATCTTCATTCGACTGGAATATGCCTCGAGCCTCTTCATCTTCTCTGGCGATCACACTGAAGCCTGTTTGATTCCTTTGGCAAAAGCCATCAGCCATTTCTGGAAGTCACAATCTGAAGTGCAACAGTAGCTCTCCGATCACACTTAAATTCACCTGCACCGTTGGATTGGATCCGTAGGATCTTGCATTTAATTCGCATTTCGACATTTCAGGATTTCGACATTCCTATGGTAGAGTTTCTTGACGCTCCGTGTCAAGGTCCCTGAAACTCCGAAATTGAGTTTGGTTGCACTAGCTCCTTCCTTCATCTTCCATCGATGTGACCAATGGTTGTGACCACAGGCTGAGCCAAAACGTGTTTCGCATTTCGACATTTCAGAAATTCGGCAATCCTGTTGTGAGGCATCTCGACTCTCCAAGTCACGATCTCCGAAACTCCGAAATGGAGCTTGCCGCTTCAAGATTTTCTCTACTGCTCTTTGACCATGTGACTACGAGAAGTGATCGAGCACTTATCCATATAGTGCTTTCATGATTTCGTTTTTCGGCACTTCGACGTTCCTATGGCGATGAGTTCTTGATGCTCCATGTCCCGGTATCCGAAGCTTCGAAATGGAGCTTGGTTACACTAGCTCCGATCATTTCGGCATTTCACATTTCGGCCTTTCGCGATTCTTGCAATGAAGAGTCTCGTCACTTGACTCTTCCAAATCCCGGTATCCGAACCTCTGGTATGGAGTCTTTGACATTTCGCAATCTCACATTTTGCGACTTTGGGTTTCGCGACTTCGGGACTCCTGTAGTAAGAGTTCTTGACATCCCCAACTCCAGGTATCCAAAATCGTCCTCCTCCTTCCGGGATTTCGGTGTTTCGCATTTCGCTATTCCGGGACTCCTGATGATGAAGAGTGTTGACTCTTCCAACTCCCGGTATCCAAAACTCTGAAATGGAGTTATTTCTCGGTCTGCGAAACTCTTCGTTTATGTGCCTATTTCGGGAGTTCGGGATTCCGGATTTCGCAACTCCGGGACTCCTGTGTTGAAGGGTCTCCACTCTTGACTTCTCAATCTCCCGGTATCCGAAACTCCAAAATGGAGTTATTTCCCGGTCTGCAAGACTCTTGTTGATGTGCCCCTTTCGGGATTTCGGATTTCCCAACTCCGGGACTCCTGTGTTGAAGAGTCTCAACTCTTGACTTCTCAATTTCCCAGTATCCGAAACTCCGAAGTGGAGTTTACGCTTCTGATCTTTCCTTGCCATTATCCCTGCACTGCTGATCTTCCTTGCCTGCCTGTTTGCCATCAAATGAACAAGCACACTCTTGCACTCTGCGTGCACCATTGCACTTTCTCTTCTGAGCTTACATTGTCCCTGTTTTTCCATCGCTGCATACTCTGATCTTGCCATCAATGACAAGCACACCTGCATGATAAACATGCGAACAACTCAACCTTAATAAATCTCGTAGTCCAGTTGGTTTTAATATTCATTTCCTTAAACGATGTTAGACCATCATTAAGTATGGCTTCATTTGGATGCTCCAATATGTGCACAAATCGTCATGCTTGGGGGGAGCCAAAAACTCTTCATTTCTGGCCTTAATCCTAAAAGTAAAAAACGCCTCTTCTAGATTTCACCCTATATATTTATGTAATGTTTCATATAAAATTATGGCAAAGATCATTGCAAATAGGTTGAAACCATTATTAAGCAATCTTATCCTACCAAACCAAGGGGGTTTTGTGGAAAATTGACAAATTTGGGATAATATTATTTTGGTTCAAGAGGCCATACACTCAATCTATAGTTGAGGGAAATATGTATGATTATTAAAATTGATATGGAGAATTATTTTGATGGAGTAAAACATATTTTTCTTAAAGCAGTCTTGAATAAATTTGGCTTCAATCAGTATTTTATTTCTTGGATTAGTGCACGTATACGCAATCCTTGGACTTCTCCTTTGATCAATGGGAGTCCAACCCCTCTTTTCAAAACTTCTCGAGGTCTTAGGTAGGGATGCCCTCTCTCTCCCCTACTTTATGTTCTTTTGGAAAAATATGTTAATGGAAGATTAGAATGGGCACGTAGCTAAGGAGAAATCACAGGGCTTTGAATCGCTAGAGGGGTTAAAAGAATAAATCATTCATAATTTGCAAGTAACACCTTATTAATCGGAGGGGCTTCCAAAATTATTGCTAGGTGATTTAAACTTGTGCTAGCTCATTTTACACATATATCAGGGGGATTGATAAATAAGAATAAGAGTCAAATATATGCATGGAATATCAATTCTCATACACTGATTGGAATAGATCACATTTTCCAATTTCATGATCTGGATTTATGAGCGGAACGAAATGAAAACATAGATTTATAATATTAACATAGAGACACAACAAATGTTAACAAAGATACAATAAAACTTCACTTCCATTAAATAAGAAATATGCTGGAAATTGTAAAATGAAGACTGAAAACAAGCTTGCTAGAATGGTGGCAACTTACCAAAAGTCATGTGGGCCCCGTTGGGGTAAGTTAGTACATCAACTTCCCAGGGTTGTAACTTTTGCATACAATCTCCATTTAGGGCGCACGATAGCTCGTTGGAAATGACTTGATGAGGAACTTCATTTAGGGGCTCAATCATTGAGGTATCGTAAAAAAAAATCGTTTAGGCCCTCAAAATGGCCCAGGAAGCTTGGGACCCGAAAAAATGCTAAAAATAGTAAGTTGCCAAAAAATTGTTTTGAGCCACTTGGAATAGGTGGGTGGCCATAGAGATCCTCCTGGATTATTTCCATTCTTTGATGATTGGAAAACCTTTAAATATTTGAGGAATTCGATCTATCTGAAATTGCTTCCAGGTGAATCTTGACATGTTATGTTGTAGTCTTGTAGAAAATAAAAGAAAAGCTAGAAATTTGGGGTGATTTTTTGCTGAATCTAACAAGAAGTTTGGTGCTAATCAAATAGGAGTTGTCCTCACTTCCTATTTTTTAATTCTTAGCTATGTTGGCTTGTATGGGAATTAAAAAATCTCTAGCTTAGGTAATTAGAAAATTTCTCTGGCAAGAAGGAAAATCTAACACTAAAAGATTTCATTTGGGGAACCAGAGCTTGGTCATATCTCCCAAAGATCATGGGGGCCTTGGAGTAAGAGATATTGAATTAGTGAACATAGCTTTTGGTTCAAAATTATTATGGAAAATGGTGATCGGGGATAATGAATAGTGGAAAAAGGCCTTGCTGACAAAATATTTTTCGGGGGATAGAAGAAGATGTCTTGATGATCCCCTAGGTAGGCATGCTGGTTCTCCTATCTGGAAGTTGCTTAGGGATTCTCTACCTCATTTGAAAAATTCTCTCTCTTGGGTCCTGGGAAATGGGAAGCCTATCAACATTTAGAATGATGGGATTATTGGCTACCCTCCTCTTTTTCAAGATCCCTCTCTTGACACACTAAGAGAATGGATGTTTTCTCAGCAAAAGTACACGCTATTTGATATTTCTTCCTAGAATTCCAATGGCACTTGGAAGGGTTGGGATTTGGGTTTTCTTCCTCCCCATCTTGGTCTCCATGGTCAAATCCTTTTGCTTTCTGGTAAATGGGCCGCCTGGGCCCATTTGCAGGAACATGATAGTTTAAGTTGGGGCCCATTTGCAGGAACATGATAGTTTAAGTTGGGGAGCATTTGGGTATATGGTACAGGAAGGATATAGAGCCCTGCTTCAACAAACTAATCTTCAGCAAAATACTCTCCAAGGAGAAATATTTGTAGCAATGATGGGTTCCTGAAAATAAATATATTTTGGGAGAACTGCTTACGAGAGAGAATTTGATTAAAAGAGGTTTTTAGGGGGCTTCTGTTGTGATATGTGTAAGAAAAATATGGAAATGTCTCATCATTTATTTCTGGAATGTGAATTCTCCAAACAAGTATGGAAATCAATGTATGTGGAATTGTTTCGTAAAGTGGGGGACCTTCTATCATGGCTCCTTTCATGGAAAGTGGGGGACCTTCTATCATGGCTCCTTTCATGGAAAGTTAGTGTTTCAAAGAGAAGGCTTCCCCAAAATGTGTGTTGGAAAAATTTGGCTAGCCATAAATAGAATCATTTTAAAAAATAAGCGCTCAATTCCTAGTTATGTTGCAGCACACTCTTGGGGAAAATGGTTAAATATCTAAACTCCAAAAAAATCAGAGTTGAGGACAAATAGATATTGGATACAAAGGAGGAACTATGGATGTCTCGCTAAACATTTCAATCAAAATTTACGTCAAGGTATTTCAACGATCATTTTGGCAGCTTCATTCACCTTCAATGGATTTTCAGTCTTGGCTATCTTCACAAGCATGTTTTACTCTATGTTGTGATGGGACATCAAAAGGAAACTTAGGAGAGGAAGGTGTGGGAGGGGTACATTATGGCCCCAGAGTAATTGGATAATTAGATTTTTATTGGAATCTTGGTATAACCTCGAATAACAAGGCAGAAGCTTATGCATGCAGTTTATCAGGGATGAAGATGGCAAAGACAAATTTCTCAACTAAATATACTGAGGGATTCCAAAGACACTATTCGATATTTTGTAACTGGATCTTCTTCCAAATAAAATTTAACATAGCTGAATTCACCCCTGGAGGGAGCAATGGAGGCTTGGCGGCTTCAGAAATGGCTCAACTTCCTGACTTAAATGTTCCAGTGGAGACAGCTAGGCTAGAAGGGCAGAGGATCATGGGAATTCACCCCCTGGAGGGAGCAATGGAGGCTTGGCAGCTTCAGAAATGGCTCAACTTCTGGACTTAAATGTTTCGGTGGAGACAACTAAAGACAAGGTCAGGATCCAGATGCAAATGCTCAAGTATGTTTTGATTTATAGTTTGTATTAATGGTATATATTACCAATTTTACAGAGTTCAAATTTAATGCAGTAGTGTATAAAAAAACATTATCTCCTTTCACATATTTCAAGATTGTGAATTTTCCTCTCTCACATTTAGTCTATAAAATTAACTTCTTTTAGATCTCATACATTCACTCATAGTAATTCGAAACTTTTTAAAATTCTCATGATAATCAACATAAAACTAAAAATACAATAAAATGAGCGAATTTTATAAATGTTAGAACGATCAAATTAGGCGAATGAAACTGGAGAGTCCAGTCGGCTACCACAGTCATTTGAAACTAGAGAGTACAGTGCGCAACATAGTAATGTGAGAGTGTTGAGTCCAATCGTAGGTGCCGAATAAAGAAACGCTAATGAAATGAAAATAATAATAGGGAGTGAGAGAGTAAACGCAGAAGGTAACCCTTGACATATAGAAAGATATTACACTCTACTTGAAGTACATATAGAAGGGAAAGAAGGAACATCGATGTTGGCATATAGAATTGCGAGTGAGCGGGTGCAAACCCTAATAGCATCCTCTGGGGAATGTACTGGACTGATTGGTCGGGATGGGTAATCCTTGAAGCAATGAGGACTTTTGCATCATTTAAGAAACAGTTTCTTGCCAAATCTTGCGATGACATTTGTTCCCTGCTGTCATGAATAAAACTGATCTGATCTGCACTTAATTACTTTTAACCTTGAGTATTTTAGTCGAAGTACTTGTCCCACTCACATTCCTTAAGTGGAAATCATTGATTAAAACAAAATTTTGTTAATATAATTATGACCATGATACGTAAAAAAATTCGTCATAGCATCAGTGCTGCTCTTCCATTTATATCTGCACAAACTGTACTCTTTTAAAGATGATATGGCTTACACCTTTTGAAAAGTTTGAAGGACCTAAATTTATAATACAATAAATATTCATGGACTGATGCAAGTTTTGTTACTAAAATATTCATAGAAAGTGGCCGTGTCCATTTTCTTTCAGTTTGATCTGTCAAAAACTGAACATACCGTATGTTATATTTGTACAGCATTTCAATACGTAATAAATTACTGCCCAGGATTGCTGTTGGACCAGTCAAATATATATGGGCAATGCTGAAATGAAGAATCACTGTTACACCAACGAGAAAACTCATAAACTGGCAAATGCACTCTAGCAAATTAATGACATTGAATAGATTGTTGTTACCTCAAAGCCTGAGTGTCAGGAAGGAGTTACATTCTAAATCAGGAAAATAGTTGTTATTCCCCATTTGAATTCTTTATGCTCCTGTACCTGCAGCACTATGGCTCCTTACTTTCAGCTTGTGTAGCAATCTCGTAGAACATATTCATGACTCGGAACAATATTGAAAATGGGCTCTTAATTAAAGCTTGTCCATATTTCTATTTGACAAAATCTAGTCACATCTGTTTCAAAGATATGATGAGGATGATTTTGACTTCTGAGCTCTTCAAAAGTTTTTCGCGACCTTGAGAGACATTTGCAAATTGCACCTAACAAAGACCATTTCCAACCATGTATAGTAACATTTAAATTGGTTGTAAGATTACAAGTTAGACATGTTAACCCAAATTTCTGAACATGCTAATGATACAGAATAATAATTCAAGAAGTATGGCTCCAAGGTATTACAGGGGTTGCATGGCAACCTAACGCATAAAGAAATTGATGGAATGTCTCTGTAAGATCAGAAGGACCTTTTATTATACGGCTTCACTGTGTCCTTGACATAGTTTATTAGTCTCTCTATATACTAATTTGTCCGATAATACAGATGTAGGCCACAATTCTGGTTGACCTACTAATTGAGTATTTAACAACACACAGTGGTCCTTATGTTGGGTAAGATAGAACACGCTCTCTGGTTCAAATTGGTAAGCTAAACTTATTTTCAGTCCAGTTGATAATTTCTACAGAATTTCAATTGTAGCAAATCTTAACACTAGAGAGCAAAAGACGAATCGGGTTTGCTAGAACCCAACCTAAGCTTAGCCCTATTAGGACGGAACAACTCTTACTGGTTGATTATATTCACAAATAGTTTAACTTGTTTTCCTTTTTCTTATATATTGGCTCAACTAGATATGCGACTAAATCCAAAGAAGGGGTGGATAATAGAAAAACCTAAAGAAAGATATCTGGTACCTGAAGGCCATTATAAAGCCAATTGCCCGCTAACTAAAAGTTATATCAGATAAAAATAACGAGTATGCCAAAAAGAAATGAATAGTATCACACGAATATCATTAAAGATCACGTGACAGTAAGAGCTACCTGATTACACGCCCTACAGCCTCCCTCGGGCATTATGTGTGAGAGATGCCCAGAGCCACTGTGTAATAGAAGTGAGTTAATTTCCAACTGTGCTTGTCATGAAATATTCTGCAATTTACAACCAGCCAACGCCACACCAATATATGACAGCATGGGATAACAATACATATGTGATAATTAATGTTGTGCAGACCTGGATCATAGGCAAATGGGCAGGCTACAAAGACCAAATGTGGGCACCTTCAGGAACCCACTTTCACCAGTTTACTCTGCCAAATATTATTGAATTCAGGAAAGATTGCACGTATGGAGAATCATCAACACTTAAATTACCAGACACTGCCAAAGGCGTGAATGGCTGTGAGGTATAAGTGTTTCTGCTTTAGAACATTTCATTGAAAATATTGTATCAGGGTTTGTTATTGCGTGCATTTATGCATCAGTATGGAGTAAGGGTGCACATCGGATCTATTTATAGTGCATTCGACTTTTCTGACTCAAATTGTTTTGCATTTGGGTTTTTTGCAGCATAAGTTGCCGAGAAGAGTAATATATGCATGCCATGCAGGAGGGGTGGTACATGGTCTTGAAGGCTATGAACATCATGAAGTTGGGGCAATCGATGTAGATCGCCTTGATATTGTATGGGAGGCAGCAATGAAACATGGACTCAGGCCTGTTTCACAAAGCAAAATTCAGTAATTGATTTGTTTGTTTTTATGTCTATTTCATTTGGATTGGAATGTTTGTTTGTTTCAATACCTATTTATGTGCTCAATTGCTGGGCAACTCATTCATATATCTATTAAACCTATTTACGTGCATAGTTGTACAACTGGACTTATCCAAGGCTGCTTATAGTACTGACTGTCCACCTATTCTCATATATTAATGAGAAATGAACATTTTTATGTAGCTATACCAACATATTCATATTCAGTTTGATTCTTAACATCCAACTAGTAAGGAATGATGAGCCATATGAACTATCTCAAAGTAATGATGAGCCATATGAACTATCTCAAAGTTTGGTCCTGGTGATTTGGGGCATGCTCCAAATCACCCTTTAAAATCAAATGGCAGTTTACATAAAAGTACATTAGGTCACTTTAGCTTTTCATAAACAGTGCAAGCAAGTCTTGTAATTGAAGTAGAAACAAAATCAAATGGCAGTTTACATAAAAGTACATTATGTCACTTTAGCTTTTCATAAACAGTGCAAGCAAGTCTTGTAATTAAAGTAGAAACATAGATATTAATTAAAGTAGAAACATAGATATAGAAGGAATGATGAGCCATATGAACTATCTCCAAGTTTGGTCCTGGTGATTTGGGGCATTCTCCAAATAACCCTTTAAACTCAAATGGCAGTTTACATAAAACTTCTCCAAATAACCCTTTAAACTCAAATGGCAGTTTACATAAAACTTCTCCAAATAACCCTTTAAACTCAAATGGCAGTTTACATAAAACTACATTAGGTCACTTTAGCTTTTCATAAACAGTGCAAGCAAGTCTTGTCATTGAAGTAGAAACATAGATATAGATATTGAAGTAAAAACAACTATTTAGGGATATAAAACTTATCATGACTTTGACATGAAACAATTATCATGGACACCTTTTCTTAGGAATCCATTTACATATGAAGGAAAGATAAGATTTAAACCGTAACATTTTCTGAACAAAAGGAATCCATTAAAGAAAAGGAATCATTTATCATCATGGAACAATCCTTACTACCACTTTCAAGTCATTAAATTGGATTTAAACCGTACAGATTTCCTAAAGAAAAAGAATCCATTTTTCATCATGGAACAATCCTTACTACAACTTTGAAGTCATTGAATTGGTATGTTTAATATTTATATATAATTTAGGTTACAAGGAATTATGTATTTAGGTAATAAAACAAATTTATAATTTGATTTTGATGATTAATTTACTGAGTCATTATAAACAAATAGTAAAAAGTAAAATAGTGAATGATTTTTAATCATTTAAAATTATAAATATGTAAATATAAATGATCAAAGCAATATAAAATATAAAAAGTAATTTTTTCTTTTGTAAATATTAATTTTTTATTAGACTTATATATGTTTATCAAAATTAATTCAAATGATATTATAATAAGTATGATCAAATGATATACATGTGTTTTAGTTTTAATGGATGTATAATTGTGTGTTTATAGTTATGTTAAGTCTGTTTATATGGTGTTTTTGTTTTAATAGATGTATAATGTTGTGTACATGGTAATATTAGGGGTATTTATAGTAAGATTATACTTTGACTAGTAAGCCTCTACCAATTTTATAAGTAGTATGTCTATAGTTTTTGTCAAGGGAAGATGGATCTATGCGTTATTATTATTATTTTAATGTGTTATGTTACATGAAAGTCTCCCCATAGGTGCCTCTCAACACACTTGTTATTTTTAGTTTAAATTGATCATCTTTTGATTCACAACTAAAAAATTAAAGGTTTAGAAGTATATTGTACAATAAGACTTTGTAAGGTAAAGTGGTTTTTGGTAACCATACATGTTTTGTTTTAATGTGGGGAGATATGAACCTCATCGTTGTATTAATGTGACATAAATTACATTTTCATGGCTTGTAACTTAAAGTTAATAAAAAATATATGAATTGTATTTTACAAATAAATTTTGACATACATGAGGAATTATTATTTCTTTGGTATGAGGAATACCTTAGGTCAATAGGAAAGGGACATTTAAAGTGGGACATTCCTAAATTAAGAGACTTGGTAAAGGCTTCTTTAAATAAGCTATAGGAAATACATTAAGTAATCTTTAAGTCTACAAAGGATCTATTTTAAATAATGATTGCAATTAATGCATTTGTTCATTGTTATCTCAACAAATGTGAATCGTGTTTTTTATCACATAATGGTTTATACCTTAACAAAACACTAATAGGTTGAGAATTTCTATTTTTACGCATTCAAATAGAGGTGTCTAACACACTTTCTCTATTGAAAGTCTACCTCTCTCTTTTTTGTTTTATCCCACCCTTTTGAACTTGTTTCATAATAGGGGGCATAGCCAACCAATAAAGAAAGATAGCGGAGCCATGCAAAGTAATTGGAGATCTTTATGACCATAATCTAGTAATAGTAGTTGTAGGCATTATCTTAGAAGATTGAAGCCACTTGGAAGTTATACACAAACCCAAGGCATCGCCCATAATCAAGTAGGTGTGGTGAAAGCGTGAATTGTGTTTTCATCTCACTCCTTGATTGACTAAGTGTGAGTATGTTTTTTCATTAGTAAAAATAAGGAATCATGTTTTTTTCTAAATTAGTAAGAGTAGGTCATCATTTGTTTTTTTATTAGTAAAAGTAGGGCATCATTTTATTAATAAAGTATAACTACATGAGTTGCAAAACTACTTGTAAGGACAAACTAAAAGTTTTTAAAGAAAAACATATAACTAAATATTATTAGTAAAACTAATCTTCCACATCATTATACTATTAGAGCAGACTATTTTTCCAAATTGTATAACATTGTAAGAAAAAAGGAAGTCCAATATCACTAGAGACGTGATCTCGCTGATAAGTTTGCATATTTTCATATTTGACATTAACCTCTTGAGGGACCATTCCTACAATAGGATCATGAAGGTGTGTGATTTGAGTGAGGAGGGAATTAAACCTTGAGAGATCCTTGCTCTAATTTTCGAGGTCTTTGTAGATAGGCATAAGGGTAGGCTCTAGACAAGCAAGAATATTACACCTTAGGTCTCTATACTTCAATATTAGAGGCAAAAAATAGTGCATTATCATGATCTAGAACAAGGTGTGTCAACCTATTGTATGCTTGTGATGTAGAATGGGTATGCTAGAGGGGGAGTCTCCTTCCAATCCTTTTACCTTGCAATCCCGCCAAAGTTCCTTCTCTAGTTTTTCAACCTCCTAATATTCCTCCATGGAGTGATTATATTTGAAAAATCCATGAAATTGCATGTTCCTCGCTACATGTGAAAGGGGCACACCAACCTCATAGAATTTGTCTATGTTACCCTCCTTCATGGCTATGGAATTCTCTCTACTCATTTGTTTTCTCAGATGCCCCAGAAGTCAATTTAAATTGCGGCTAGGTTTAGAGGTTGTCTTAAGGGTCTAGTCCTCATGGGATTCAAGGCCCTTGTTTTCTCATATCATAATTGGGATACTCTCATCCATGACAATTGTAGATGAAGAATGATAGAAAGAGAAAGGGGAATGATAGATAATGAAGAGAGAACAATATAAAGTGAAGGGAAGGTGATATAAATTCCATTCTTTTATAAGGGGAGTAATATATATCAATAGAGTGCCTCCTTTTTGTTCAATGAATTCCATAACCTCTATCAATTGCAACCATGATTTCTACCTTAACACCCTCTAATCATGTAAAGGGGTAAATCCATATTGGCTTAGTATATTGGAGGTAGATTCAGGCCCCCTTCCCATAATTATCAATGGTACCTACCTTGTAGTAAATCACATGTGATCCAAAAAGGATCTAGAGAAGATTAAGGATAACTCAGAATTCGCAGAAGCACCTCAGGAAGCTCATAATGGTCTCAACAAACAAAGAAAGGGAAAAACATTCAAAGTCCTAAAAAATCAGTGAAATTGGCATCACCACAAAGAGTGCGTCGCAAGATTTTCAACGGGTAAATGGCTCGTCAAACGGAGTTACAGATCAAAAGATATTCACGATCAAAGTTTTGGTCAAACTAGCCTAGTCAACAGGGATGAGTCAACATTCGTACAGCTAACGTCAACATTAGTACAGATGCCGTCAGAATTCGTACAGGGTACGTGGAACATGAAGAGGGAGACACATGGCATGCTGACGTCAGCATGATGACGTGGAAACACCATAGGCTGCCACATGTCACTCGTTTTTGGACTTTTCTGGTCAGTCTGTGGACCAATGGGAAAGTGCCATGTGACAGACCATACAACCACCCGACAACTGACATGGCAGGATGATATGGCAGATGTGACACGAAATGTTCGTGTAGTATGGTGACATGGACCAATGAATGGTCACCACATGGCCTATTCATGGGATGCCACATGGCAGTGGACAAAAGCACAAGGACGCCCAACAACCGAATGTTTTAAAAAAATGCAAGGTTGGCTGGCGCCAACCCCCAATCCTCCATATTAAACCACATCCCTCTGTATCCATCCGGTTAGAGCCACAATCCGCCAAACTTATCGTCATCGCCAAAGTTAGCAGGAGATCCCATGGGATTCAAACTATGACACATATATATAACCCACGGTGTATTAAAATGGGAGGTCCACGGGTTTGACCCCGAAACCTTCCCCAACTAGGCGCCTTAATATACATCTTCCAACCAATAGGCCAAACGACCTCATTGATAACTCCACCCCCAAATTTTATTTAAAAATTGGATTTTGTCAGTGCACGGGGGTCAGAACAGGACGCGACAGGCCATACCAGGGCATGGAAAACGATGCAGAAGGAAAATCATTAATGCAAACTGCAGGAACACAAAATGAGATGAAATTGTTCATGGGTCTGAAAGTGCCAGAATCAGATCAAGGCGTGGAGACAATCGTTTTTGGGTAATTCAACACCACGAATTCAGTGGTGTTTTTTTTTTCTGATCTGATCAAAACTTCTGCAATTTAACTCTAGAATGAGGTATACTTATGTATTTTGCCAAATTCTTTTGTTGAGTTAATTAAAAGGCCTACCCATTTGAGAGAAAGACCCAGAGACGTAGTCCACCAAGGATGAACTTCATTATCAAGTTTTTTTGTTCAGATCTAATGCATATGTCTCTTCATTATTGATTTTTTCCTTCTTTATGGTGCAATTCATTTTATGCTCATTTAATACAATTCTTTAATAAGTCACATCGATGAAAAGATCCCGGATCATGTTGGTATCAGAGCAGCCATCTTTGACTTGAATTGTTGAGTGTGAATGCTTACTAGGGCCAAGCATAAACAGGGTGAAGGAACACTTAAGACTTTCAACCCAGAAGTTGGTCGTGCATCCCGAAGGAAGAAAATGGACGAAGAGGGAAAGCGTGATGAACAAGAGGACAAATTCCATATGGTCTTCTATCGCATGTTAGAAATGGTCGAGCGAATGTATGGAGACTACAAGAAGAGGATGAAGAAGAAAGGGAAGAAAAAGGAAGCATAAGAAGATGATAATGCTTCAATGGATCAAGAGGCTAGAGGAGACCCTCCCGAGCCTCCATATTCACAATCGAGTTCTAGCTCTTCTTACTCCAACCATTCTCATCATTCTAGCCATAAAGATTATTTTAAGAAACCATTATTAAATATTGATGTAAAATTTGCTTTACCTATGTTTAATGGAGATGCTAATCTTGAAAAGCTAGATAATTGGATCTGACAGGTTGAAATATATTGTCGTGTTCAACAGATTGATGAAGAGGAAGTTAAAGTGCAATTGGCATCTCTTTAGTTGGAAGACACTGCTCTCATATGGTGGGAGAGCAAACTTCAGGACATAAGTAAGTGTGGTAATAAGGAAAAAAAAATTATCCATTGGGTTATTTACATAAAACAATGATGGAATGAAAAACTTTAAGACAAAGTAAAGGTCAAACTATACAAAGTTTCACGGAATAATTTAGGAAGAAAACTCTTGCATTAAACATTCCTTTAGATTCTTATGAAACTTTAATGAAGTATATTGGCGCACTTCACAGTTATATTCGCCATACTTTACTATTATTTAACCCCGCCAGTCTTGACGAAGTTTGTGTGCAAGCCACTCACCTTGAGAGAGGGGAAAGAATGTTCAAGAAGATCCCACAAAGAAACCTTCCAATTTCCCACATAAACAGTTTAAAATTTTTAAAAGGAAGGACAAAAAGAACGCCACTGTAAAGAGGGAAGAAGGAAAGCCATTTTGCACTCATTGCAAGAAGAATGATCATGATGATGAACACTATTCGAAATTACATCCAAGGAAAAGACTGAAACAATTCAGTGGAAAGGGGAAGATGAAGACCGTTGCTATAGTGCAACAAATCTTGGTTCCGATTCGGGAGACGAAGAAAATATTACAACGGTTGGAGTACAAGGTAAATATTCCCTTCATGCTAGTTCAAATTCCAATAATGAATCTCGTGATGATGAAAGAAAGAAGAATGCATTATTTCACGTAAGAGTTGTATCTAAGAACACTAAGATATATACATTGTTTGATCTGGGTTCTCAAGTAAACTTGATATCTGAAGAACTTGTCAAAAAAATGGGCCTTGAAACTAAACCACATCCAAATCCTTATTCTCTTGGTTGGGTATGTGATCAAGCGAAACTTAATGTCACCAAGCAGTGTAGGGTCAGATTTTCCATTGCTTCAAAGTTAATTGATGAAGTGGATTTGGATGTTGTATCACTTGATATATGTGGCATAGTGCTAGGGAGTCCTTATCTTTATGATAGAAAAACAATCTTCTTTCGTCATGAGAACAAATATCACCTTACTAAAGGGGGAGTGGAATATATTTTTAGAGCCCACAACATGAGGGTAAACATAACACTTGTTAGTGCATGACAAATGAAGAGACTCATAAACAGTAATAAGATATATGTACTCATGGTCGTAAGGGAAAAGGATTTCAGAACATTCAACGCCTTCCAAGAATGTGATCCTTCTCATAAGAAATAATTAATTGATATTGTTTCTAAGTATGATGACATCTTTCAGGAGCTAGATGGATTACCTCCTAAGAGGGAAATCCAACATGAAATACATATTCAACATGATTCTCATCTTCCTAATGTGGGCATGTACAATTGATCCAGGTGGATATCGGTGGCCACCCACCTTTTTCATCTGGCTCAAAACCGTTTTCTGGCAATTTTGGCAATTTACTATTTTTAGCAGTTTTTAACTTCCGGGGCCATTTTGAGGGCCTAAATGAAGGTTTTTCGTGATATATCTTCTCAATGATAACCGAAGGATTTTATTGAGTCCCCAAAATTAATCTCCTCAACAATAAATTTCCAACGAGCTATCATGCATCCCAAACGAAGATCGTATGCCAACGTTACGCCCCCGAGGAGTTGATACACCAAACTACCCAAAACGGGGTCCACAAAACTGTTGGCTTTTCATCTTCCGAGGTTACAATTTTGGATTTTATTTATGATAAAAAATCCTTTGAAGCCTCATTGTAAAATCATCTTCTTTCGAATGCGAGTAGCGGACACATCTCTTCTAAGAGATAAGATGCCACCATTCTAGCGAGTCTTTCACTCTGTATTTTTACAGTCTTTGGTCTTTGTACATTTTCGCTCATTAATAGAAAATTGTGTATTACTGTATCTCTGTGTTTATGGTTGTATCTCTGATACATTTATGTTATATTATTGGATATCCGAGATATCTTTGTACATTTATTTATTATATCTCTGTTCTCATTTCGTGTCGAAAATAATCTGGATCAGTGGTATCAGAGCAAGCTGCTCTTGATCGTTTTTTCAGTGCATGTCCCCGACGAGGTTTGAGTATAGAAAGTTGGGTCTAGATATTGTCTCTCTTGAGGAAAATCGATCTCGCACACCCAAGAAATCCTCCATGGCAGAAGAAAAAAAAAACGACATAGAAGACAATTATATTAATTTGTTGCTTGAGCAAGATCTCACGCGACAGAGGGACGAAATGATGGAGAATTTTTCCCACACCCTTCAACGTTTGTTATAACAACAGGTGAGTCTTCATCAAGAAACCACTTTGGAGTCACCTCTCCTTTAAAGGTACAAGTTAATTTTGATATTCCCATATTTGAAGGACAGATAGATGCAGATGCCCTAGAAAAATGGTTAAATCTGCTAGAAGGTTATTTCTCTATTCATAAGTTCTCCGACATGGAAAAGATCACCTTCAAAATCCTTAAGGCTCTCCCCCGTGTCAAAAATTGGTGGAAAACTCATTGGTGGATATCGATGGCCACCCACCTTTTCCATCTGGCTCAAAACAATTTTCTGGCAATTTTGACAATTTACTATTTTTAGCAATTTTTAACTTCCGGGGCCATTTTGAGGGCCTAAATTAAGGTTTTTCAGGATCAAGCTTCTCAATGATATCTTAAGGCTTTGATTGAGCCTCCAAAATTAATCTCCTCAATGATACCTTTCCAACGAGCTATCGTGCTCCCCAAACAAGATCGTATGCCAACGTTACGCCCCCGGGAAGTTGATACACCAAACTACCCAAAATGGGGTCCACAAAACTGTTGGTTTTTCATCTTCTAGGGTTAGGGTTTTGGATTTTATTTATGATAAAAATGCCTTTAGAGTGTCATTATAAAATCATCTTCTTGCGAATGCGAGTAGCGAACACATCTCTTCTCAGAGATAAGCTACCACCATTCTAGCATGTCTTTCACTCTGTATTTGTATAGTCTTTGTACATTTTCGCTCATTAATATAAAATTGTGTATTATTGTATCTCTGTGTTTATGGTTTCATCTCTAATATATTTCTGTTATATTATTGTATATCCGAGATATCTCTATACATTTATTTATTATACCTCTGTTCTCATTTCGTGCCAAAAATAATATGGATCAACGAGATGTCAGTTGTAGAGATGACAAAGATCAAAAAGAAGGTACAAGACTTATTGGATCAAGGGGTCATCATGCCCAGTTCATATCCTTGTAGTTTTTCGATCGTGATGGTGCCAAAGAAGGATGGCATATGGCTAATGTGTGTCGATTATCGAGCCTTAAACAAAATCAAGGCGAAAAATCGATACCCTCTTCCTCGTATAGATGATTTACTTGATAAATTAAAGAATGTTGTTTATTTCACTAAGTTGGATTTGCACAGTGGATACCATCAGATCAGGGTTGTAGAACATGATGCATAGAAAACTTCCTTTAAAACTAAACAGGGATTGTTTGAGTGGTTAGTTATGCCGTTTGGGATATGTAATGCTCTGACAACCTTCATGCGTGTGATGAATGATGTATTTAGGCCATTTCTAAATGATTTTGTAATTGTATATTTAGACGACATTATTATATTTATTGGGACTTGGGATGAACATGTAACACATGTAAAACAAGTATTAGATACATTGCAAAGGGAAAATTTGTATGTAAAATTTTCCAAATGTGAATTTGACAAGACCGCACTTGTGTACTTAGGTCATATTGTAGGAGGAGGACAATTGAAAATTGATCCTTCCAATATTGATGTAATTGTGAATTGGCCCGAGCCCAAAAATGTAACCGAAGTATGAAGCTTCTTAGGTGCAGTCCAATACTGGAGGAGATTCATTTCAAACTTCTCATTTATTGCAGCTCCTTTGCATGCCTTAACTAGTGTGAATAACACTTTTCAGTGGGGAGGAAAACAATAAAAGGCCTTCGACACTTTGAAGGGAAAGATCAATATCGCACCGGTATTATCACTGCCGAATATTCAACAGCCTTTTGAGATCGAGACAGATGCCAATGGATATTCCATGGGTGCAGTATTGATGCAATATTGTAAGCCTATCTGTTACCACTCTGAAACTTTTAACCAAGTTGTTGTTAACAATCCTACATATGATAAAGAGTTGCATGCATTAGTTCAAAGTGTAAAGAAATGGAAGCACTACTTGTTAGGGAAGGAAACAATCATACATACAGATCACCAACCCTTATAGTATCTCCAAGCACAAACCAAGATACAACAATCTCAACATTACAGGTGGATGGGTTTTCTTCAACAGTTTCATTTGGTGATCAAATACAAAAAGGGTACAAGTAACAAGGTAGTTGATATGCTTTCTAGACCTTCGATTGCCGCATCTATTATTTTGAAGAATGCTTCTTTATCTCATGATAGATATGTGGAACAATATCCCGTTGATGAAGATTTTAAATAAGTATATAAGAAGCTAACCCATGGTGCACATGTAGAGAACTATTGTCTGCAGGGGAAACTACTCTACCATCTTGGAAATCTTTGTATTCCTACAAGTGAACGAGTCCATGTAATACGAGAAGCTCACACTTCTATTTTGTCTGGGCATTTTGGGGTAGGGAAAACTATGGCTCATTTTCAAAGGTTTTGTTACTGGCCTCAGATGAAAACAATTGTAACTAAATATGTAAAGGGGTGCGTGATGTGTTCTACTTGTAAGCCCACTAATAGAAAATTGGGGCTATACTCACCACTTCCTGTTCCATCCCATCCATGGGAGAGTATCTCCATATATTTTGTAGAGGGTTTACCAATGTCGAAAAGGGGTCATGAATATTTGTATGTTGTAGTGGATAGGTTCAACAAGATGTGTATCTTGATGCCATGTAAAAAGCAGATCATTGCTGAGGAGACTACTAATATCTTATTTCAGTATGTTTGGGTTCACTTTGGGTTACCCACATCCATTGTCTTGGATTGAGATACTCGATTCCTTGGAGTTTTTTGGACAAACTTGTGGAGAATGATGGACACCAAGTTGAAGAGGAGCACTTCTTTCCATCCACAAACTTACGAACAGACAAAGTTTGTTAACCGAACAGTGATACTTTTTCTTCGAGGCTACTGCAACAAACATCCCAAGTTATGGGATGAACATATACCCTATGTACTACATGCTTACAATTGAGCCTTATATTCTTCCACTCAGTGTTTTCCATTCGAGACATGTTTTGGTTATTTGCCTAAGGTCCCTTTGGACTTGATGTATGGGAAAGATGTCGATTCAAAAAAAGAAAGGAATGGAGACAAGGCACACAAGTTCATTCAAAGGATCCAACATGTACACCAAGCAGTCACAAAACAATTGGAGAAGATTCAAGAACAATATAAAGCTCGACATGACAAACACATGGTTGATCATTAGTTCTAGGTTGGAGACCAGGTATGGCTTCACATCAGCAAGGAGATATTGAAGGGTGAAGGAAAGAAACTCAAGCCCATCTGATATGGACCCTTCATTATTTTGGAGGAAAGAGGTACCAATGCTTTTCGTTTAGATCTTCCACCATATATGCATATTTACTCAGTTAGAAATGTGGAAAACTTGAAACTTTTTGAACCTCTCATGATCATGGATCAGGGTGAGGAAGTTTCAATACCTTCAGTTGATGAGTTTTCTCCTGAGTGCTTGGACGCGTTTAAGGAACATATCATCCTAGAAAGAAGGATGAGGACTTCACGTAGGGGTGATGTTGATTATCTTTGAGTGGGCTTAAAGGACACACATCCAAGCAAGGCAAAGTGGATTGAGAAGGACAAGGTGAGGGAACTCTTCCCTCACTTATCTGTTGATTGATGAAATCTTTTGGTGGTCCAAAAATCTCTCAATGGGAAGGCATGATCCAAAAAGGATCCAGAGAAGACTAAGGATAAATTATAATTCACAGAAGCACCTTAGGAAGCTCATAATGGCCTCAACAGATAGAGAAAGGGAAAAAATTCAAAGTCCTCAAAAAATTAGTGAAATTGGCATCATTGTGAAGAGTGTATCGCAATATTTCCAATGACATAAACGACTCGTCAAACAAAGTTACAGATCAAAAGATATTTGTGGTCAAAGTTTTGGTCAAACTAGACCAGTCAGCAGGGATGAGTCAACATCCATACTCCTGACGTCAGCATCAGTATGGATGACATCAAGGTCTGTATAGGGTACGTGGCGCACGCAAAGGGAGACATGTGTCATGATGGCGTCAACATAATGACGTGGCAACACCAGAGGTTGCCACGTGTCACTCATTTTTGGACTTTTTCAGTCAGTCCGTGGACCAATAGGAAAGTGCCATGTGGCAGACCATACAACCACCCAACAGGTGATATGGCAGGCTGATGTGGTAGAGGTGACATGGAATGTCCGTGCAATATGGTGACGTGGGCCAATGAATGGCCACCATGTGGCCCAGTCACGGGCTTCCACATGGAAGCAGACAAAAGCACAAAGATGTCGAGCAACCAAATGTTTTTAAAAATGGTGGGGTTGGCTGGAGCCAACCCCCAATCCTTCATATTAAACCATATCCTTCCATATCTAGTTGGTTGGATCCATAATCCACCAAACTTATAGCCGTCGCCAAAGTTAGTAGGAGATCCCATGGGATCCAAACTATCACACACACACACACACACACACACATATATATATATATAACCCACGATGTATTAAAATGGAAGGTCCACGGGGTTGACCCCGAAACCTCCCCTAATAAAGCGCCTTAATATACATCCGCCAACCAATAGGCCAAACGACCTCATTGCTAACTCCGCCCCCAATTTTTATTTAAAAATTGAATTTTGTCAGTGTACGGGGGGTCATACCAGGGCGCGAGAGGCCGTACCAGGGCATGGACAACGATGCAGAAGGACAATCATTAATGCATATTGCAGGCATGCAAATCGAGACAAAATTGCTCATGGGCCTGCAAGTGCCAGACTCAGATCGAGGCGCGGAGACAGTCGTTTTTGGGTAATTCGATGCCACAAATTTAGTGGTGTTTGTTTTCTGATATGCGCAAAGCTTCTGTAGCTTAACTCCAAAATGAAGTATACTTATACATTTTGCCAAATTCTTTTGCGAAGTTAATAAAATGGCCTACCCATTTGAGAGCAGGACCCAAAAACGTAGTCCACCAAGGACGAACTCCGTTATCAAGTTTTTGTATTCATATCTAATGCATATGTCTCTTCATTATTGAGTTTTTTCTTCTTTATAGCACACTTAATGTTATGCTCATTTAATACAATTATTTAATAAATCACATCGATAAAAAAATCTCGAATTAACATATGAATCATGTCACCTCAATCACATATCATATTTCCATATAACACCCAATCTAAAATAACAATAACTATATTAAACAAAATTACATTTTTTTTTAATATTAATGTATCCATTATTTCTTTTGTAAATCATTTTGAATTATCTCATATTAATCTTGAACATACTTCTTCAATCTAGTATAAACCATGTATCAAAGTATACAAATCTTTGACCTCGTGGATACAAGATCAAACTAGTACACACCTTAGTAAGGTTTTCAATATTGAAAGTTTCTTATAACATACCTTGAAGGTATAAAAGTTACACACTTTTATGTATTGTTGTCTTTAAGCAAGATATACTAATTTTGGATTATAAACTCTATTCATGTAGAATTCATTAAAGTATATTGTTAATTTTAAAATAAATAATATAATATAAGTGAGAACATGTCATCTTGAAGTAGTGTATTACTTTATTGTTAGCTTTAGTAAGAGACCGTTATTTTTGTTTTTTCAATTAGTTGTGTTCATAGATTGGAAAACTATGACCTTTTTAAGCTTCATTTGAAAAATACTTGACTTTTAACTTTTAGTGTCCTTTCTCAAATCTTGATTTGTTAAAAAGTGTTGATTTGAATCTTTATTATCATTGTCACAATACAAGACAAAATTTCATTATGTACACTAGTAACTTCTGAATTTTGTATTATTACAAAATTGTAAGCTTTTCTAAAATTATAAGAAAAATACTTATTTTTCATGAATTTTAATTGGCTTAAAAATAATGATGTGAGATTTTCTATCATATCATTTGACAGACTAGTAAAGGAAAAAAAATTAAAACAATGGTCCTTAATGTTTGCATTAACTGTCTTTCTACATTGCAATGATAAAGTTAGTGGAGAAATATTGTTCACTTACATCGTTAAGAGAAAATATATTTATTAAAGGAAAGAGTATCATTGTCATTTAAATCACTCCATTCACTATTTAGATTTCTTTCAAAGGTTGTTCCTGGGTTGTTCCTTTAACTTCTTCAATGTCCTAATATTCATGTAAAATGTCTCTCTCATTCATTCAACATGTAGTACGATGACTAGAACAAGTTTCATTTACTTAAAGCTAATGATATTAATTGTTACTAGGTATTATCGTGTCTATTTCCTCAAATATTTTATGGAACATTCATTGTGGGCCCTAATTTGTCTACACCATTCTCAAACTACCCTTCATCCACAAAGGAACTCAAAGCAACATGGAAGTAAAAAGTACTTGTTGTAATCTTTAAGGAGCAACCTTATATTATTTTGTTTGATAAACATGGTATATCCACATAGATTGAATATCTAAGGTAACTACATACATATCAAATATCAACAAGTCAATGCTTATGTGGTTAAAACTTTCAAATAGGGAAATAGTGCATGACCCCATCCAAATAAGCCACTTAAGGCAATATATTAAGGAAAAAAAAATTATTATTTACATGAGCACATCTTAACAATCATTCCTCAACAAATGACCCTCTATGTTCTTTAAATAAATATCATGGACTAGTCGGGTGCTAAGCCATGGATCAAATGTTGTTAGTATGTAGGAGGAGATGAATTGTCATATCACTTTATTTCTCAAACATAATTGTGACTGTCAAATTAGGTAATCATAAAATTACACTAATGAAACACACTTTAACTAAGACAAATTATACTAATTTGAACTTAACTAACTCCCAAGTGTCTAAATATCCTAACACCCCCCTTAAGAACAACTTGGGATAATATTGAAGGATTTACAAAGGTGGCACAGGAGGAGAAGAAAGGAGGAATTAGAGCCTATCCCCTCCTTAAGGACAACTTATTGAATGAATAGAATAGCTCAAAACTTTCAAAACTTTGCTTCTGTAAGGGTTTTTGTAAAAATCCCTGCAACTCGATCATTTGTTCGACAATATAGCACTTCGAGGATACAATATTGAATAAGCTTAGTGATGAAATGCATGTGTATATTAATTTGTTTGTTGTGCTGGGGTTGAACTGGATATTTCGCAAGTAGAATGGTACTCCAATTGTCCCATTAGAGTGTGGTTGAATTCTACTACTAGAATCCAAACTTTGGAAGGGTCTATCAAAGGAAAAAGGCCTCTAGTCTTGCACTAATTATGATTCAATAATTTTCTTCTACTGGAGAAATAGTAAGGGAACGTTGATTCTTACAAGCCCAAAATATAGGTACAAAACCAAGAATGAAAATGTAACTTGCAATAGAATTTTGATCATCAGGGTCACCAAGCCCATTGAAATCAATGAAACCAACCAATAAAGGAGTCCCCCTTGAACTATAATGTATCCCAAACTGAATTGTACCCAGTGGAATATATCGAAGTAGTTTCTTTGATACTTCTAATGGCTCACATAGGGTGTTTTCATATATCAAGAAAAAATGCTAACATGAAAGGAATTATCAAGATGGGTATGATTCAAATACAAAAGGATACCAACCAACTAATATTACAAAGTGGCATCTAATTTGGGTGTGACCTACAAGTGGAAAAAAGTTTGACTTCAAAATTGAAGCGAGATGGGGTTGATTTACAATATTCCATGTGAATGCAACAAAAAAGGTCACGTGCATACTTACACTGAGAAAGAGAAATACCTTCTTTGGTTTTCAATACTTGGTGGCCAAGAAAATAATGCAAGTGTCCCAAGTCTATGATTTCAAATTTATTCTTAAGATCAGATTTCACATGGGTTTAAAATTTGGGATCACTACTAGTGAGTATAAGGTTATCAACATAGAGATAAAATATTATGAGATGGTCACCCACTTTCTTGGTGTATACATTGGGGTCAAATTGACATCTAGAGAAGATAGTGTCAAGAAGAAATCTATCCATTTAAGCATACCAAGTCTAAAAATCTTGCTTAAGACCATAGAAATGTTTCTTAAGATGAAAAACAAGACAATAGTCAT
This sequence comes from Picea sitchensis, assembly GCA_010110895.2. Lineage (NCBI taxonomy): Eukaryota > Viridiplantae > Streptophyta > Pinopsida > Pinales > Pinaceae > Picea > Picea sitchensis. Next base: position 42,195 of record SNQJ01S0057288.1, read on the forward strand.
TCTAAAAATGTCCAAGAGGCTATTCCATGTAAATTTATTCTCACCAATCCCCATGTAAAAAGGTATATTTAACATCCATCTAATGGACCTCCCATTTTTATGATGTTGCAATGGTTTGAACAAGGAATATATAATTCCTTTTAGCTATAGGGAAACCATTTATGTCTATCTAATTCCTTCTACATAGGAAAATATTTTTGCAACTAATTGGACCTTATTCCTATCAACACTTCCATTTATTGCATACTTCATTCTATATACCCATTTACATATGATTAATTTTCTTCCTTTTGAAAGAGGGATAAGATCCCAAGTATCATTCACCAATAAGGAACTCTATTCTTCATTCATTGTTGCATTTGAATCTAGATTGCAAGAAGCTACTACAAATGTTTATGGATCATAGTTCTCCAAAACTTGAGCCAAAAGAAAGGAGTCCCATTGTATTAACTATGAACATGTATGATTTTAATTAGAAGGATCACCAACAATATCACTAGTCCCTTCTAGTATTGTACAGACTCACCTATGACGTTGTGGTGTTGGTGCAAGTTAATGCTCAATGGACTCAACTATAGGAGGGTGAACAGGTAGAGGTGGATTTTCATCATTATTGTCAAAATATGTAGAAGGAGAAACCAAAATAGGGGCACTGGGATAAAATTTGGGAATAGAAGATGACACATTCACTGAATATGGATCACATGGAGATAAATATGGGACAACTGCCAAATTATGCATGCAAGGAGAGAGATATTAATCAAACTTGACATCTCTCCCAATAAAAATATTTGTTTAATTTCGTTAGAGGTGTATATAAAATTTTACATATTTAGAGTATCCAACAAAAATGCACTTATCACTCTTAGGTTGTAATGCTTTCATTTTCTCATCATGAATGTGAGTCCATGCTTTACTACTGAATAAAATAATGTAGGCTAATTTTGGTTTAGTGTTTCTCAATCATTATTCTAGTGTTATATTTATTAAATCCTCTGTGGGAGTGCGACCAACTATGTAATTTTCATAATTAATGGATTCCACTAGAAAATGAGGACTTAATCCCTTAGATTGGGTCATACAATTTTCCATTTATTTTAATGTGTGAGTCTTTCTCTCAACAACACAATTTTTTTGTGATGTGCATGGAACAATATGTTTCATCTAAATGCCCCATTTAGGGAAATAAGTTGTAAAAGTTTTGTTAACATATTCAACCCCATTATTTGTTTTTCACATCTAAAGTTAATTTCCAAATTGTTTTTCTACAAGGGCCTCGTAGGCCAAAAACATGTCAATAAATTCACTCTTAATTTTTAGTACTAACCCAAGTGTGTCTAGACAAGTCATCAATGAGAGTTAAGAAGTACTTGAACCTAGAGAAAGAATCAAAAGGAAGTGGACTAGATGAATTTCTATGAAAAAACTGCAAGGGCGTGGATGCATGCCAAATAACACATTTTTTAAATTTGTCCTTCTTATGTTTATATAGAACACAACTAGAACAAATACCATCTCTGCAAGAAATGATAGGAAGACCCGCCACCATATGTTTCTTCCATCACTATTGCAATGATTCATAGTTTAAATGACCAAAATGCTCATGTGAAAGTTTTCTCATGTCATAACTTTGTGCAATAAAAACTAATGGAAGGGATGATAACCCAAAGTTGTTAAATATGTACATCCTAGTAATATCATCAACAATTCAAATAGCTAAAATATGCTTTGGATCTTTTAAAGTTTTGATTACAAATTGGTGAGGTGAAACTTCTATAGTGTCGCCTTCACCTGAATGAGTGATTCAATGTGATGATAGAAGATTCTAGGAAATACTTGCAACCCATAATGCATTATTAAAGTGGCCATAATCTAATTGAATTGTTCCAAAACCTACAACAACAAGAGATATATCATCACCAAAAAATATTTGTTTGGTGTTTCATTCATTAAGACCATAATATATGGCTTTCTCCTTAGCCATATGATAATATGTTCCATAATAAATAATCCAGTCATTCGAAGAAGAATCAAATGTTGCATTGAAAGAAAAACTAGTACCAGAAATAGCATGTCCATGAGAAGAAGAGTTTTAAGGAGGATCAAGATTGATGTTTTTTCTTTATCATTTCTTCTAAGGTTTCCATCTTTTTGAAGAATTTAGACTCCACATAACCATCTCACCCACAAAAATCACAATTTGTCTCAGTCTTCAATATTCTTTCCTTTTGATTTAGTTCATTTATCACCATTGGGATTAGGAGTTGGATGATAGTTTTTGGAACCCTTTTTTTGTTGTTGCGAGGATATTACTTCTTTCAATGCTTGGGGCCTTAATTTTGTTATGTTACTAAGTCTTCATTATATTTAGTTAAGTGTTGATCAATCCAAGATTCAAGATCTTATGTTTCTCTTTAATGAGAGAATCACAAAAAGCTTCCAATGGGGGCATTTTCTGAGTAGCCTCTTTACTAATAAGTGCTTTTATGGTGGAGTGAAAAGTAGTTACAAAAATAAAGTATGCATTTCTATGCATAGAAAGAATAACATACAAAATTTGGTCATCTTCCTTCTTTACCTTACATTCAAAAAGTAAAATTCTAAGTGTCTTAAATTAGTTAGAAAATACGTAATGGAAGGGAAAACACTAGGATTCAAAGCAATTAACTGATTTTTGAGCTATTGGGGACAAATAACATTGTGTTTAACAAACATAGTTTCTCTCTTTCACTTAACTACATGTGAAGTCTTAATTCCTTGAAGGTGAAATTGTAAATCACTAAATATTGACATCCCTACAAATCCATGTGCTTTTTCATTTTTTTTCATCCATTTGGCTCTTTTTAATGGCTGAAGAGGGGAAATTTTGATTCCTAAGATAACCCAGTAATGTCCCCTACTTTGTAATAAATCCTCCATATCAGATTTACATGAGAAGTAGTTTTCACTAGTAATCAAAATCTCACTTGGAATGGTCATATTACAATATGAAAGTAAGATTCTTTGAAAGTAGAATCTGACTCCTCAGATGGAAAGAGATTTTAAATATAGACATTTTTTTAAATGACACTAAAAACATACTCTCGATGATGAAGTTATGCCCATTTGAATAAAATCATAAAAAGTTCAAATGGTAACCAAGGTACTATGTGGCAACTGGAGGTTTCCCACATGATCAGTGCATTATGAACTTGTTGAGTTTACAAAAATTATTTTCCTTCTCTAACTTTGTTCTACGAGATTTTTTTTACAAATATTTTACTTTTATAACTTAAGTGACTCACTTTTATAAAATAATACATAATCACTTTTCTAAATAAAGTTAATTTATACCTTAAAGTTGTATGCAAAAAGTAAAAAAATATTAAATATTTTACTTTTATAACTTAAGTAAAATGTATTTTTACAATAAAGTTAGTTTATAATTTAAATTGCATGCATTCTTACAAAAAAATAACTTAATTAAAAAAAAAAATTGAACTCAAGACCTCTATTTCTATAAAGTAATATCAAATGTTAGAAATGATAAAAAAAAATTTAAGCTCATCCCCAAAGTACATACTTACCCCCAAACCTTTATTTTCCCTAAAAAAAAACTTCAAACACTACTTTACATGAAACACAAACAAATTTTCGAAAAAAATAAAATAAAATTTGAAACTTTATATGCTTGGCATTAGATTTCAATAGTCTTCGTGAAAAATCCAACTTTTCCTCTATGTTTTTTATTTGTTAAGATCACACAAAGTCTAGGGAAAATAGAATACATAGATAAAACAAGTGTTGCATGGCAGCGTAGTCCCTGCCAGGTTGGGAGGGGAGTAAATGCAACCTAGTACAGACAYGTGGCTAGAAAGTTGAAATACATGTGGTTTGCATGCAKAACATAGTATTCCCGAATTAGTTTTTCTTGAAAAATATAAAAAATTATCAACATTTGAAAGGTTGTTGGACAMA
>SNQJ01S0057288.1:46156-59042 GCA_010110895.2 Picea sitchensis
TTTAGCATTACCGAAGTATTTATCTTTAAAACAAGGGCTCCTGGACAGAMAAAAAATTGAAATTTATGAAATTATAGGTTCCTGGACARCATAAACTATACATACCAAAAATGTAATTTATAAAGTAGATATTTAGTTTTATACATACRAAATATGTACTTTTATAATGGATCGCGGGTTGTCGGGCTGAAWATTGGGCCTCTGATGTCCTCTGGCCTAGAAATAGCACTRACAATTCTACGATATAGAAATTSGGCCTCCGATGTTCTCTGCAATRCAKAAATCGAGGAGTGGAGTTGCRGACTATAGAAATTCATCATAAATAAATAAATTATACATACRAAATATKTACTTGTATAAAGTAGATATTTAGTTTTATAGATACAAAATTTGTACTTTTATAAAGTATGGGGATGAGATTTTATAGAGCATGTATAGAGCCCTCATTGCAAACGTAGCCAGTTTTTGGATCGCGGGTTCTCGGGTTGGCAGGTTCAAAATTGGGCCTATGATGTTCCGTGTCCTACAAATAGCACCAACAGTTCCGTGATATACAAAATGACAGGTGGAGTTGCGGACTATAGAAATTTACCAGAAATTAATAATGTCTATTATATAATAGAATAGTAATAACGTCTGTTACACCGAATTAGTTTTCTTTAAAACTAAGGCTTTTTTTGGACAAAAAATATATGGCATTGCCGAATTAGTTTTCTTTGCACACGTTTTATAGAGAATGCACAGAGTGCTCATTCCATACTTAGCCAGTTTTTGGATCGCGCGTTCTCGGGCTAGCGGTTTCTAAATGGGCCTCTGTTGTTCCGTGCCCTACAAATAGCATTGAGAGTTCCGCGATATACAAATTGATAAGCGGACTTGCGAAGTATACAAACTTATTATAAAATAAGTAATGTCTGTTACATATATCTGGAAATGACATCAACATTTAAAGCATCAACGTTGTTGGAGACCAAAAAATTATTATACAATAGGAGACAAGAAATGTAGCATATCCGAATTAGTTTTCTTTGAAACAAACAAGGTTTCTGGAAACCCAAAATTTAGTATACAATAAGGGCATTTTTGAATTAGTTTTCTTTGGAATTTATCAAAAATTAATAATGTTTGATACATGTTTCTGGAAATTTAAATGCATTTGTCATATAGACTGGGATTGGGGCTCTTGCAGACCATAAAAATAAATAAGTACAAGAATTAGGAATGTCGAAAGAAGAAGTGTACGACGGTAGAGAGAAAGATCTGAAAAGAAAAAATTGGAAGTTATGAGTCTTTGGTTACAATTTTCTATTTAAAGAGGACATAAGTGGATTGATAAAGAAAAGAAGATGACATCATAGACTTAAACTGGATTCATAAAAAAAACAAGATGGCAGTATAGACTTACTATGAAGCCGATGTGTTTTTGTTATTGTCGTCGATGGGCATTGGAGTCATGCTGACCGGTTGTTTCCCTTCCTGGACAAGGCTGTCCATTCTCTGTTGGAACCATTCTTCGATGTAACTTTTCATGGGGAATGTGTTGATTTCATCCCGGATTTCTATGTTGTAAAGCTCATTTTCTAATTTCCTTTGATCCATTGAAATACTATGCAGACTCTGTTCAATTTCTTCATTGTGTGAGGCATAGTCCAATACCCAACACTTGTTCTCATCTAGACGATGTTCAAGTATGCCGTAAATTTTTTTGAAAGACAACCCCTTTAAAATATCAACTTGTTCCTGGAAGGCTTCTTTGGTCACTGACAAGGATTTGAGAATTAAGTTAGGATCTTGAACCTCGTTGGTAGTTCCGACTAAGTCCATCTGGAGTAGGCTTGTGAATAAATGTTACTTTTCCGATATGACTTGTTTACATGATTTGACAATGAGCTATAGGTTGTGAACTTTCTTTTGCCAGCATCCTTTTACTTTTTTGGTGTGCTTTGGGGAGGGGAGTTTCTCCTGTCTTCTTTTCAGTTTTGATGTGTTCACGACATAGTTGGCAAAAGGGTCCACTACCTGATCACAAAAGAGCTGTTCATTTTTTAAATTCGCCTCCAATTGTTCCAGCAAATCATTGGCCTTCTTTCCGAAGGAAACTAAATTTTGCGATGTTTCCCAAGCTTCAATAACTAGCTACATTCTTTTGTTGATGTTATTCTCTACAAGGGCTCTAGAGCATGCAAGGAGGGTAGATGATACTTTCATCTTCGCTGCAATGGTAGAAGGCACGATTGTTTCCAAAGGATTGGAAAATTATGGTGTTGCAATGAAAGCCTGCTCAAATTCGTTGAGGTGGTGTTTCATATTGGCATGATCCATCTCCATTCCTCCAATGGAATCATGAAGAATGTCACTGATTACCTAGTGAAATGAGGAGATTTGGGACGATGACATTTCTCTAAAGTCAATCGTTGTGCGAGATTTTCCTTTCGTGTTTGTTACATCTCTCTTTTGAATGACCATACTTTTAGATTGGCTGTAAAAAATAGCTCTCTGGATTACGAAGGATTCATCTATGTCAAAAAAATCGGTCTCAGATATTTCCACCACGGACGACCCAATTTTCTACATGTGCTGATCTTCAATTTCAAGTTGCAGTTTTCCACTTTCAATTTCAGGTTCCTTCGCCTGCCCTGCATTGTTTTTTCTCTTCTTCACCAGTGGAATTTTGTGAGAACTATCAATATTTATGCGAGGAGGGTTCTTATGTCCTCCTCCATTCGAAGATTTCTGGGTTTCTTTCTTACTAGGGTGGCATGTTGAAGCGATGCTCTGTGATGTCGTGCTCTTGGGAGTGCTGGCGAGGGACTAGGTACTCTTCTCACTGGATACTTTTCCATGTTGTCTCTACAATTCAGTCGCGCTTTGCAATGTCTCTGCATCGTAGTTGGTAGAAGCAGGATCGTTGTCGACACTGTCCCTGTCTTGGGTCAGGTGTCTATGAATAAAAGAGGTGTTAAAGACAACACCTAGTAAATGTTATCAAAAAATTCCATTAGGGTCGAACCCTTTTAGCCTTTCAGCGTACATTAGGTTCAATTTATTGAAATGGGTGGGAAACTCGTCAATCTTGTTGATGTTTCTACACACGAAGTCTCCAACTTTCCAGGGCAGAGGAATGAACTATTTTTTTTTTCTTGTCATGGAAAAAATGCAACCAGTGGTTGTATTGCCTTGCTATTTCTGCAAAAAACATCTTGTCCATGATGTGGCATGGAAGGAAGGCAGGATTTTCCTTAGAGCCAAAGACCACGAGGACACTGTGATTTTCCTCTTGTTCAAGTGTGCCCTTCTTGTTCAATAACTTTCTTTCCTGGATAGACACTCGCAAATGATCCTTGCCTAACAGTAAATATTTGAAAACTGATACAAAGCCATTAAAAACTTCATAAAAACAATGGGAGGCCTTCTGTCTCCACAGGGTCTCGTGCCAGAATGTTACTGGGTCAAATCCACAATTTATTTTATTGGAAAGAGAAAGTTTTGGAAATGGGTAACAATACACAATTGCAAAAATCAAGTAGGATGACATATAAAATTTATTCGATTCTTTGAATCATGACAATTGGGAACAAATATCATTGTAAATTGGATTCCCCCAATCGAAAGTGTATTGTTCCTTGACCATCAAATACAAAATATAAATAATTATATGGGAAATGCTTGTCGTGGATGCCTATCACGTTATTCTTGTAAACAACCAAGAAATTTCCCGGAATGGATTTCTAAAGGAACTTAACTGCAATCTTATGATATCTTCAGGAACTGTTGTCGAGTCTTCAAGGAAGTCAGCTAAGATGTCCAACCCGTTATGATGTTTTTCTAGAAACTGCTTGTAGTCTTGTCCTCTGAACGTCAATGTTGGTTTTGGCAATTTTAACATATCGCGAAAGACTTGAGGTGACAAAGAAACATGAGAATGGTCACGCAGTGGAATAATTCTTTTGTCCGGAATATATTTTTTGGCGCACCAAGAGACCACCTCCTTACAATCAAAAACCTTAGGGACACAGCCTGCACGAGCGATTCCAGAGCTCCAAATCACTTCGTTCTAGGCAGAACGGGATGAATAGTAAAAGTATACCCTAGACCACTGGAAGTTCTGGTCCTCTTGTGTGAACATATTTACTGTATCTCCACAAAATTGTTGTCGACCTGCTGCCATAAGTCTACAAGAATGTTTATTTGTTCTAGATGATGAATGAAATGAAAAGTTGGAAAGGATAATATAACCCTACCCAAATTTTGGTCCAAAGCGTGTGAATGGGAGATGTCCTCAAGACTTTCGTTGATTAATGACAATTTGGACGACTATTGCATGATGCATTGTTAACATTAAACACTACTAATTGCATACATCAAAATGAAAACATGGTGGATATTGCAATGAGCGATTAAGCATTGTAGATTTCTTGAGCGGCCCAACACGAGGACGCATGTTCGAGATGAACAATCAGAAGGGACAAAATAACTCTCCACGCATCTTGGTTTAATGCGTAATATTGAGATATCTCCTTGATCTTTTTTCTCATTAATGACAATGTTGACAGTTTCTGCATGGTCAACTGTTAGCATGAAAGGTTTCTAATTGCATAGTAAGAAAGTACGGAGGTTGTGGGAAGGGGGAAAAAATAGCTACAAAATAGGGTTGCAAGGTACAACCATTGAAGGTTTGGGCGTGAGGGTCAAATTGTATGTCTCAGACCTTTTTGAGTGCAATATGCATAACAACGAAGAGGGTATGGTAGGACAGGAAGTTAGTGGGGATGGAAGGAAGTGAGAGATATTTTGAAATGTTTGTGAGTAGTGGTAGAGTGAACCTTATGTGTTAGACGATCCTGTGTTGGAATTGTAGATCACAAAATTTTTGAGTGCAATATGTACATGCTGCAACAAGAAGCAGAGTTCGAAACTGTGAACCCGCCAACCGTGGCCATAAAATTGGCCAAGTATGGAGAGAAATAGCGATCGGTCAGATTCGTCGTGTGATTATATAGATGGAGATAAATATATCTCAACTCGTCAAGGCTGGAAACCGCGTTTATAGAAAGGAAACTAAGTATATAACCACAAAGCGATAATACAAGGGAAGAAGAAAAGGGAAAAAGGACCAATGTCTCCACGGTGGATTTGTAAATCACAGAAAGTTTGAGTGCAATATGTATATCACGGAACAAGAAGCAACAGAGTTCGAATGCGCCAACCCAAAACATTGACTAAGAATTTGAGATTTCGTGAACCTGTGAACAGGAGGATCCAAAATAGAGTCAGAAGGTCTGCCCAGAACATGTGAGGTCCTGATGGTCAAATTTTATCGTTTGAAACATTTGAATGCACAATCTATAACACAAAAGAGGGGACGATGTCAGAACCCGGTAGTCAATTTCTATATTGCGAAGGGTTGGATGCAAACTGTTTCGTATTGATTTGTGCAACCGTTACTTGTAAGAGTGGCATAGTTAGTGAACCCGGTAACAAGAGGATCCAAAACAGACTGAGAACGTGTCTGCAGAAGACGCAAGTCCCCGACATTCAACTTGTATCGTTCCAAACATTTGAATGCATAATTTGTAACACGAAAGAGCAGACGATGTCAGAACCCAGTAGTCAATTTGTATATTGCATAGGGTGCGATGCCACCTTTTCGTACCTCTGTGTCCATTTGTCACTACTAAGAGCTAATTTAGTATTGAAAACAATTTTTTAGATTCTGTTAAATACTTCATATGGATTAGCATCCGTAAACAATGGCAATCTCCATCCCACCATCCATTCATTCCGTGTGTGAATTTGTATATTATAGAACTGGAAGCGATATTTGGAGGACACAAAACAATAGAAGTGCAATGTTGATTCAACCAGTCCGCAGGCCCTCTTGTCAATTTGTATATCGCGGACTTGTGGGTGCTATTTGCAACACACGCAACAATGGAGGCCCAATTTTGAGCCCGCCCACGCGAGAACTTGCGATAAAAAATGTCGCTAGGTATGGAATGTAGAATTCGTACATGATCTATAAGATACCATGTCCATACTTTATAGTCCCATAATATACGGGAAGAAAAAAAGGGAAAAAGGACCAAGTAGTTAGCAGTGGAATTGTAGATCGTGAAAATTTAGAGTGGAAGATGTATATAATGGAACAAAAAGAAACAAAGTTCAATTGTGCCAACTCGACAACCGCAGGCATAAAATTCACTAAGTATGAAAAGGAACAACCGACGTTCCAATTCGCCATGCGAGGATATAGATGGAGATGAAATTGGTCCCAAACCGACAACCGTGGACATAAAATTGGCCAAGTATCGAAAGCAATAGCAGTCGATTAGATTCGTCGTCTAATTATATAGATGTAGATAAAGATATGTCAACCCACCAATGCTAGAGCTGCATATTTCGTGAACCTAGAAACAGGAGTATCCAAAATAGGCTGAGAAGGTGTCTGCATAGGAGGCGAGGCCCAAACCTTCTAATTGTATCGCTCCGAACATTTGAATGCATAATCTGTAACACGGAAGAAAAGACTATGTCTGGTAGTCAATTTGTATATTGCGGAGAGTGAAATCCCAACTATTTCGTACCTCTGTGTCCAGTTGTCACTACTAAGAGCTAATTTAGTATTCAAAATAATTGTTTAGATACTGTTAGATACTTCACAGGGATTAGCATCCGTAAAAAATGGCAATCTCCACCCTTCCAGTTCTGCATTCCGTGTGTCAATTTCTATATCGCAAACCTGGGAGCGTTGTTTGGAGGATATGAAACAATAGAAGTGCAATCTTCAGTTAGCCAATCCGCGGGTTCGCTTGTCAATTTGTATATCGCGGAAATATGGGTGCTATTTGTAGGCCATGGAACAATGGAGGCCCAATTTTGAACCTACCCGCCTGAGAACCCGCGATCCAAAATGTCGCTAAGTATGGAATGCGGAATTTGTACATGCTCTATAAAATATCATGTCCATATTTTATAGTCCCATAATACACGGGAAGAAAATAAGGGAAAACGGACACAGGTGTTCACAGTGGAATTGTAGATAATACATGGGAAGAAGAGAAGGGAAAAATAACTAAGTATCTCGCAGAAGAACATCTAGTGTTTGATTATTAATGCAAATGCTTGCAAAACCATGTTGAGTTCTGACCAGGTAAGGCATAAATTGCAGATCATGGAATTATCTTTCGTACCACTGTGTCCACTTGTCACTACTAAGAGCATTGTTGATGTATATCAGGAAGGACACAAAGTTGTTGCGGATGGAAAAAAACAACAGATACTTTGAACGAACTTAATGTATACGAGGAACTCACGATGGAATTGTAGATCATAGATGTTTTGAGTGCAAGATGTATATAGCGGGACGATAAGAAGCTAGGTTCACAAGCACCGGCCCCGCAACGATGGGCATAAAATTGGCTAAGTATGGAAAGGAACAGCGGTCGTCGGATCCATCATGCGAGGATATAGATGGAGATGTTAAAGCATGAATTGCAGATCACAAAAGTATCTTTCATACCACTGTGTCCACTTGTCACTAGTAAGAGTATTGTTGATGCATATCAGAAAGGACACGAAGTTGCTAGGGATGGAAAGAAACAACAAATACTTTGAAAAAAGTTAACGTATACAAGGAACCCGTGGTGGAATTGTAGATCAAGGATATTTTAAGTGCAAGATGTATATAGCAGAACGATAAGCAGTTGGGTTCACAAGTGTCGGCCCCGCAGGGAAGGGCATAAGATTGGCTTAGTGTGGAAAGGAACAATGGTCGGTCAGATTCCTCATGTGAAGATACAAATGGAGATGAAGATATGTCAGCCCGCGAAGCCTGCAACAACCCATTATAGAAACACAACTAAGTATAAAACCAGAAATCCATAATGGACGGGAAAAGAAAAAGGCCAGTTTGTATGCACCGATCCGACAACCACAACCATAAAGTTGCCTAGGTATGGAAAGGTACAGCGATCGGTCAGATTCGTCATGTGAAGATATAGATGGAGATGAAGATATGTTAGCCTGCCAACCCTGCAACCGCCCATTATAGAAATACGAATAATTATAAAACCAAAAATCCATAATGGATGGGAAAAGAAAAAGGGAAAAGAGATAAGTATCTGAGAGTTGAATTATTATTATTATTATTATTTATTATTTTTTTATTTTTTTTTCCGTTTATTAATGGCAATGTTTTCGAACCTCTGTTGGGTTATCACTAGTAAAATCATTAAGTACAGATCACTGAGGTTCTTTTGCTGCAACATGTATATGACGAAAGAGGGGACATAGGTGTTGGGTAGCGTGAACCTAGGGCCTGGTGCCCAGATAACTGGATAAGTATTGGCCAAGACAAAGTTTTGATATTTATTTCAATATTTTTCAAACTAGTATCTATCAATGGAGAAATTTTTCATATTTATCTGAATAGTATTCATACTGATATATATTAATGGATTGGTTATGTTTCAAATGAAAATGATCTTCCAATTTGCAAGATGCTCTTCGACTCACAAATTTCATTGAAACCACGAAAAGTTTGACTACAAGATGTACATAGCGCAACAAGAAACATGAATTTGCATTCTGGTCTCAGTGAGATAAACTCCTTATCATCTATTCATATTGTTTCCGTTGCAATGACATCAAAAAACGCCATCATCAATATCTAAATTAAATTAAATGCAATCAAAATTTGGTGTGACTTTAAGTAATTAAAGCATAAATTGCAGACTACGAAAGTTCTTAGGCTGCAAGATGTATATGATGGAACAATGGACATAGTTGTTTAATACCGCAAACCCAAACATGATTTCCTAAGATTTGTCGAAGAGGAAGTTTTTTTTGTATTTATTCCAATAGTACTGATATTAGTATATATGCATGGATATTATCAAATAGAAGAAGTTGTAATATATCCAACATACTTCATAGGAACATTGCATCAACAATTCAACCACCTTGTTGTAACTCATTAATTGATTCTATTTATGGAACCCGAAGAATGACAGTAGGACGGGTACTCCAATTTCTTTCTTTAAATACAGGGTCACCGCCACACAAGTATGTCCTATGAAAAATTATTCTTAAATGTAAAATGTAAACAAAGAACAGACCAGGTTTTATTTAGATTGAAGTAGTGGGCAACAAAAACAAAATCTTGTCCTCCATGTTTAATGACACAGGGGAAGAAGGTACAAAATACAATTAAAACAAATACCAAAAATTGGAAAATACCATTAAAAAATAAACCGAAATTATTCTATATTCAAATAAGATGGGCTACAAAATACAGTTGAGGCTATTTGCGACAACGATTGTGATTTCGTATGCCGTCGACCAATAAAAAATATGTACATTGATGAAGCTTCTTCACAGTTTTCTTGTTCAAGCTCTTTATTTGTAAAAAATGAGTTGAATATCAATTTAGGGTTTTCTACTTAATCAATGTTTCCAATTACATCTATCCTAGTTTTTTGAATACCTTCTCTCTTCCAGATATGGCATGCTTGCAATGGCTACTTATTCAACATTCCATTCTTTTTCAAGTATTAATTTCCCTCTGTCGTCGAAAAGTTGGGGTTTAAGGTGCTTTCCTTGCAATGTTCCTGACCCTTGACATCCGATACAACTTAGAAATGCGATTCAAGCTGATTTCAAAGTGGACGGAGTCATTTTATGTCACAACAGCTAAGGCAAGGGAAAAAAATTCAAGTACGTAGTGACTGGTATTCTCCCTGTATTCGATCGTCTGGTTGGTTGAGAAGCCTGCCTGAGGATTTGTATGTGGAACTTCTTTTCTTTATTACAGTAAATTGGAAGAAACGTCTAACCCATATGCAAAATGCAACTCTGTTGAGGTACATAACTTCTTTGGGCAACAGAGGTGTGGCAAGTGCATCAAATGCTGCAGAATGCACCAACACAGGTTTGGCAAGTGTATCAAATGTTGGAGATGGCATCAAAATATATATTTCCTTATAGCAGTGGAGGTATGGTGGCCCACATAAAGGTCTGGAATGTTCATAGGTGACGCCAAATATGTCGAGTCTACAACTACATCCAGAGGAAACCGAACAAACATTGACAAAGAACATAGATTTTTGTCAAGTCGGCTACCAGACCCACATGCAGGTCATCAAAATATGAAGTAGAAACTTTTGTAGTGATAATATGTCATTTTATGCACCCATATAGTTTCTGTTACCCACCTCTGAGGTAGAGAAATACTTGTGCAATCTCTACAATTCGATACACTTGCCAAATCTGTGTTGTTGGAAGAAGCTATATACTTAAACAAAGAACTATTTTTCACATGACCTCAAAATCCATTACAATTGCCAGCAAGAAAACGAAGAAGTTCAACCAACAAATCTCCAGACAACCTTTTCAACTAACCAAAGCATTGAAAACATGGAGAACACCAACGAGAACATACTTGTTCTTTTTTTTTCGTCCTCTCTAAGTTTGTCTTGTATAATAGTTTTTTTTTTACTCAAAGGTCACGTCACATAAAACTAGTCTCTCTTCTTTCATCTGCCCCTCAATCGCATCTCTAAGTTGTCTTACATGTCCATGACCAGGAACATTAGAACGAAGGCACCCTAAAGTGAAACTCTTTGATGATAGAGAGAAATGGAAATAAATATTTAAAAGCAACGTTGGATGGTCTTCCCTAGATTTTGTGTTGATTCTTTTTAATGACAGATGTTCTCGATATTTTCACTTATTAATGCCAATCTTTTTGAATATGTACGCTCAATAGTGACTAGTAACATGTATTAAAATTCCCATATCCGAGCAGATTCTCAAATATGACATCTAAGATATGCTCAATATTAAAGAGGGACATGACGTCAAGGCCTCTGTGGGTGAGATGTTTGTGAACTATGCTGAAGCTTTTAAGAAAACTAAAACTGCACAAGCAAAAAAATAAAATATATAGTATTTCGCAAATTCAAAATGGAGGCAAAAATAAATTACCAGATCCCATAATCTTCACATGTCTATTCATTTTAATGGGAGATGTCCTCGAGCTTTCCAGTTATTAAATCCCATCATTTCGAAATGAAAAATATTAAAGAGGGACATGACGTCAAGGCCTCCATGGGTGACACATTCGTGAACTATGATGAAGCTTTTATCAAAACTAAAACTGCACTAGCAAAAAAATTAAATAAAAAGTATTTTGCAAATTCAAAATGCAGGCAAAAAGAAATAACCAGATCCCATAATATTCGCCCGTCTATTCATTTTAATGGGAGATGTCCTTGAGATTTCCAGTTATTAAAGCCCATCATTTCGAAATGCACAATATTAAATTGGGACATGACGTCAAGGCCTCTGTCGGCGACACGTTCGCGAACTATGATGAAGCTTTTAAGAAAACTAAAACTACAGAAGCAAAAAAATAAAATAAAAATTATTTGTGCAAATTCAAAATGCAGGCAAAAAGCAATTACCGCATCCCATAATATTCGTCTGTCTATTCATTTTAATGGGAGATGTCCTCGATCTTTCCAGTTATTAAAGCCCATCTTTTCGAACCTGTTTGGTCGGTTCTGACTTTTGAAAGCATATTTAATGTGTATTGGGAAGCGTTGACGGTAGCAGGGATGGAGCCCTATGTAACATACGTTAATACTATTTTTCTGTTTTTGTCGACAAGCGTATGTAAAACGTACGTAAAGACAAGTAATTTGAGAATGCTAGTTTTTTTGCATGAGCCCTTGAAATTCAAATAGTCCGCAAGTACGATTGTCAATTTTTATATTGCGGAACTCTTCATGCTATTTGTAGGAAATGGAACAACAGAGACCGAACTTAGAGCCCGCCACCCTGAGAACCTGCGATCCAAAAAATGCTTACTATTTTTTTTGTGTTTTTTGTCCACTAGGGTATGTAGAACGTACGTAAAGTAAACTATTTTGATAATGATAAATTTTTTGGACATGACGCCCTTCAAATTCAAATAGTCCGCAAGTTCGATTGTCAATTTCTATATCGCGAAACTCTCCGATTGTCAATTTTCATCCGCCTACCCCGAGAACCCGCGATGCAAAAAATGGCTAAGAATGGGATGAGGGCTCTGTGCATGCTTTATGTATCTAATTTATAAAATTACACATTTCCTATGTTTAATTTATGTTGTCCAGGAAACCTATAATTTGATCAATTTCAATGTATTTTGTCTAGGAGATCTTCTTTTAAAGAAAACTAATTCGGAAATGATAATGTATAGACCATAGTTCGATACAACCTATCTGCGAAGCCATGTCCATAAAACTGTCTAAGTATGGAACCGAATTGCGTTCGGTCGGAATGATCGCGTAACTCTCTGTGCTATCTGCAGGGAACGAAACAACAAAAGGCCAATTTTCAGCCCGCCACCCCGAGAACCCGTGATCATTAACTTATGTTGTCCAGGAAACCTATAATTTCATAAATTGCATTCTCTTCTGTCCAGGAGGCCTTATTTTAAAGAAAACTATTTCAGGAAAGCTAATTTATACACTGAACACGACCTATCATAGTTCGATAGAACCTATTCACGAAGCCGCGTCCATAAAACTGGCTAAGTATGCAACCGAACGACAGTCACTCGGAATGACCATAGAAACGCGAGAAACTAGACTCAAACACAGTTTACAACACGAAAGTAATGTTGGGTGTGTGTTATATTCTTTGCATGTGTGTGTGTGTGGGTGCGTCAGATACGACAACTGCGTCTGACGATCCCTACAGGGCGGTTTTTGCTATTTTTAGCGGATTTTCCTATTTTTAGCTGATTTGTAAATTAATCCCGGATTAAGGGATTAGGGTTTTGGTATCTACGGAATACCTAAAAACATTGTATATATTGTATGGCGAATGGTGAAATTCGATA
>SNQJ01S0057288.1:85976-98558 GCA_010110895.2 Picea sitchensis
GGATAAACACGAGGTCACGTGTGGAAAGGTAGCGGAGATAACCCCTCCAAAGCTGGACCAATCATAGTGGAGAACACATATAGAGGGCTTGTCTTGGGATTCCGTCGATTGCATTTTCCACAGAGCTTCGTGGGTCTCGAATCCGTTCGAGGTCCTCAGTTTTCTTCCAGACCACTTGCTCTCGATACCCTTTGGTTTTGATCTCGATACCCTGCTCAGGTTTCAGGCTCGATACCCTGCTCATTGTGGTCTACCCAACTTTCGACTGTACCCGCCTAGTGATTGTTCGCGCGCTGGCAACCTAGTTGCCTATATTTTTTTAGGAACATACACAGGTGACTGCAGGGGTATACCATAGTACTTAGGATATACATCAGGCCATGCTTTGCAGAGTATACCCAGAGGGTGCTTTCGTGTTCAAGTTTCACTTGCACCGATAAGTTTCTCTAGTGTTGGTTGTTGTAACTGTTCTTCCAATTAATTTAGTGTTTTCCTGTCTTATCTTATAGGGACTTTTCTAGTGTGTGTTGTTTTTGAATGAATATAATTCCCTAGAGTGTCTTTGATATTCTCACATAGTGGAGGATCACAAGCTCCACCGATCACGAAGGATTCTTAGCCTACCCCCAGTTACATTGGAGCCACCCCCGCCATCACTAAGGCGAAAACTAGACCAAAAAGGGTCTTTTGAAGTGACCGAGTCACAAGAAATTGTGCCCGACCAACATCTAGAGGAATCAACCGTTTTAGACCTTGGAGTGAAAGCTTTTGGTCTGGTTGAAACCTCCACCACTGATATTTTGGCACCCACCATCGTACTGATTCATCCTTACGAGTGCCAGACAGTGTCGCATGCAGCAATGGAAACAAATGTTATTACTCCTTCTGGGAATTATTCAATTCCCACTACAGTTGTCACCACAAGAGAGTTTCCACCTCCTAACCCACCGTCACTGGTTCGAGCGACCATGGCCTCAACTGCCTCTACATCGCACAGTGGTCTGATCCCGTCTCTGGCGCGGCCACAACCCCTTTCACACCAAGTGCGATAGGCCCTTCATTCTCATATGGGATGCCTAGTTCAGGTACAAGTCCTATACTTTCCTAATCCACTTCACAGACTTCAGATCTGGGGGCAGGGAGCTCTAATTCTCCTTTGCAAGGCCACATGGGGCTCACTTCCACTCCCTTTAACACTTTCCCTTACGGAGGAGGTCATATCCCTCCTTCGTCCCCTTCGCTCGGTGGCACACATCAACAATCCGCTAGGACACCTGCACACCATAGTTTACTTGGAGCGGGGAGTCAAGGACCACCTTCGCATAATATGACAGTAGGTTCGACATTGTTTTCTTTGTTCGGTGCGTTTGGTAACAACGCCTTCTTGTCAGCTACTTTCCCAACTGGCGGCAACCTCGGTTTCAGACACCCTATTCCTATGCAGGGTACTATTCCTACACAGAGGGCACACCCAGGAACTTCTTCTGCATCAGGGCCTTGGAATTCTTGGCAGGGATCTATTCCCTCATCTGAACTGCCGATCTGGGGTAATTCTTTCTACAATCAATGGAACCCTAGACAAAGTACTATGCCTATCCCCACGATACTGACATGGGGCAACCCTTCCCAAAGTCCTTCGAATGTAATGCATGCCCAACCATATATTTCCTATTTTGGAAATCAGTTGATGATGTCTCCTCACACGCAAAATCCATACACTGGCCATGGCCATGGTTTTTACCAGAATCCGGGCTAGAATCCGAACTTTTCCTGGAAACCTGGTGCCAGTCAAACTCTAGGTCCCTTTTTCCCAGGTTATCACCAACAACCCAAACTACCTTTCCTGACAACTTTGCATTTGCCAGACTTGACAAGGTTGTTGAATGACCCTATCTGTCATGATCCGCATTGGCCTCCTATGCCGATGACGTTGCCTTCAGACATCCCAAAGTTCGAAGCCAAGCCTAACGAAGATCCAGGATATCATGTGACTACCTTCCATCTTTGGTGCTCATCTAACTCATTGAAAGACGACTCCGTACAGTTGTGATTGTTTCAACACACTCTCATTGGGAGTGTCGTGAAATGGTACATTGAGCCCAATCGCTCAAGATACTCTTCCTTCGGCGAATTGGCCATGGCTTTCCTTAACCATTTCCAATTACCTATGAGATGCGACGCTGGAACATAACTGCTAGCCAATTTTTCACAGACAAAAGCGGACCATATCTCTGATCACATCCGAGAATGGAGACACCGAAAGAGTTTAATTAAGGTACCAGTCCAACCGGCATTCCTGCTTGAGTGGTTCCTTAAGTCTTTGGTCCCACAATTATCCAAAGACGTCGCAATGTCAGGAGTATTTTCTGAAGAAGACGCCATCATGAGAGCTCAACAACTTGAGCTAATCTATTCTCAGTCCAGTTTATTATACGAGATCTTTCCAGATGCACCACGCTCAATACTTGATAAAACCATACAGAGAGTTGGACCACATGTCGATGGTATTGTTGGTTTGGCACAAACAAAGCCCGTTGAGAAATTGATGAAGCAGTTGCAGCAGTTGTCTATACAACACATAGCGGCCAGCCAAACTACTGCTTTGGCTACTCCCCCTACCAAAACGTCGGATGTACACATAGTGCAATCGGCTAACCCAAAGGCCACCCAGCAACCTGAAGGAAAGAAAAAACAACGAAAGAAGGGTAAGGGGGATAAAAAACCTACCGATAATGATGGTGGTGACAACACTGAGAAATGGAAGGCGAGGTATCCATGCAACTTGTGCGTGGAAGACCACCCGACCCATCTATGTCCTCGGCTTGCAGAAGCCCAAAATTTTGTGACACGGTAATAGCCTATTGTGTTAACCAATCCATTTCAACATGGGAAAAATATAACACAAGCCTCTGCAAGCACGGAAGGGGGTAGCTAAGGACCCTCTCTGTCTTCGAACAACCCTGCATCCATGAACGTTTATATGGTGAAGGGTGATGCTTTTATATCAACTAGAGCACATGACTATAGTAAACCAAGCACTTCCGAGAAGGGAAAAGAAGCCAAAATCCCATCTCTTCCTCTACAGATTGAGAAGACATTGGACGAAACAATGACACGCATCCCCAAAAGAACATTCAAAAAAGATTCTCACAACCCAAATGCAAGGGCCACCTAGAATTATTCTGTGGTAGAAGATTTATCACAAACCCCTTGTGCGATGTCTGCTTTGGAGGTCCTCCAAAGCTTCCCTTCCCAGAGGAAAGTCTTGTTAACCGCTTTAGGATATACCGAGACTTTTAATTTGGGTACAATCATGCTGGATACAACCGACCTAAAACCTCATCTGCCTTACCACGTAGCATTTCAGATAGTAGTGGCTTATCCCATGAAAAATTTTACTCGGAATATCTTCCGAACGGTGGTTGATGAGGGTGCCTCGACATGCGTTATGTCGTTGGCATGTTGGAAATCCATTAGCCAACCCTTTTTTTCTCTGTCACCTATTCTTCTTACTGATTTTGATGGTTGTTCATTCCAACCACATGGTATCATTCCCTCTTTCCTAGTGCAGTTAGGAGGGAAGACCATGTGTGTCGAGGTAGAGGTAGTCGATGCGCCCCTCGACTATAACCTCTTGTTAGGGAGGAGTTGGACTTATGCCATGCAAGCTATGGTTGCTACAGTTTTTCGGGTCTTGTTGTTTCCACACGAGGGTCGGATTGTGACCATCGATCAATTGTCTTACTCCAGACCTAACCCTTCATTGGGGGCATCCACAGTCCCGATGATTGATAATCCTCAACCAGGTGTGGTCAATGTATGGGTTGGTTTGTGCCCATGTTTGATGGATACCTTCGATTACCCATCCCCTCAAGGCGATATCAATTTTATATCCAATCACCATAGGGTTGAGATTTTTCAAGTTTTGTCGTTCCGCACGACTTACTTCGACAATCCGTGGATACTTCCTTCCCTATCAGCCATGATGGATGGGACAGGGCACCCGGGCATGTCCATGCCCTTGTCCGTAGCTAAAGTAGCGTACTCTCTAGTCCAGCAAGCTTCAGCCAACACTGATCCAACTCCTGCACAAGATTTTGATCCACTTCTAGAGCCTATTTGGGCTCAGGGTTCTCTCGCTGACACCGATTCATTAGACTTATTCTTGCCCTCTGATGAAGCTATAATTGAAGCAATGACTAGTCTAGACAAACCCTGGGAAGATCTTCATCACATATCATACTTCCTCCCATAGTTAAGCAGAATCAAAGCAGGGGAATTCACATTGACTATGACTAGAGATAGGTCTTGTCCTATTAATCACTTAGCTACACATGAGGTCTATGCTAAGGGTAATATGGAAACCATCGCTGAAACCATACCGATCAATCTCTCCAGAACCCCTGGTGTCGTAGACAATGTTTTCGTCGGAGCATACTACTCCCCCGAGAAGATACCCGGCATCAACCCACAAAGTGTCGATCATGAGCTAACTTTGTTGTTTTTCAAGCTAGCTTTGAGATCCGAAAGCAACATCTGGTGAGACTGCATTTATTCTTTTCGATCTCGTCTGGATTAACTGAGAAAAGTAACCTCTATGGGTCTTCTTTTAAGCCCTTTTCATACCCTCTAAACATGAAAATATTGTCAAGCGAACTTGTGGCCTTTCACGCTCGTTAAACTGGAATTTGAAGTCACGTCTGTCTGACGGTAGTTTACCCCTTTTTCATTCTGGACGGTCAATTGTACGAACAAAGGTATACTCTATGGAACTTCAGTTCTCTAGAAGAGTACCCTCAGGTATAATTTTACCCCTTTTTTGGGCTTGAGGGACTAAACTTACGAAAAAGGAACCCCCTCGGAGTCCATAGTTAATCTTTTTTCAGACTCCCTAAAATTGAAAAGATAGCCAAGTGACCTTATTCTTTCACACTTGTTAAACTAGTCCAGAAGAACATTCCTGACGGAGTCCATAGTTAATATTTTTTCAGACTCTTTAAAAATGAAAAAATGGTCGAGTGATCTTGTCCTTATCACACTCGTTAAAATGGTTTTGAATAGACATCTTGTCGATGTTAGTTTACCCCTTTTTTGAACCGACTAGACTATCTTCAAAAAAGGTACCCCAATTGAGTCTCCTTTTACGTTTTTTCAGACTCTCTAAATATGAAAAACCATCGAGCTTACCTTCTCTGGGTTAAACTTACATCGAAGGACATTACCATTGTGTGTTTTTTTAACCATGTTTGCATACCTGCGTCTTTGGTCTAAATGTCGGCTCCATGTTGCTCCCAACTGAACCATCTGAATCATACCTTATACGCAAGCCTTGTAGCACTTTGCCTCTGCGTCTTAACACCCTTTTCCCCCAGAGGATTTTTATCGAGTATCATTATTCTGAACAACAGTATTGTCCTTGCACCTTGAACTTGTATGTTTGTAACAATCGTTTCTCCATTGCAACGTAACATTCCTTTACTCTTTTTTCCAAAATTATTGAAAAAGACAAAAAAAAATCAAATATACCCCAAAAAGAGGAAGGGAAAAGTATTTTCTTTATTGGCAGCATAATGAATCGCCCTTGGATAAAGAACATCTGTTCATTTATTTGTCAAACTATGGGATGTAATACGACCTTAGGAAGTTGTTCTCGTGACATAGAGTTGTTTCCTCCTTCGTTTAACATATGGAGAGTTTGCGTTACCTCATGCTTCATAAACCTATGATTAATTCCATGCTACCTAAGTCTCATCATTTGTCGTGTTTTTGTCCAAGGGAATTTTCTACCAAGCCTGAGTCGGCCCCTCTACAATTTGTCTCTTTCCCTCATACCCGACCATCCTAAATGTCCAATCAAGTCCTTGTTCGAAATCAATGAACCCTTCAGTCTGATCATCAAGATTATCTAGTCCATGACCGACGAGCCATCGAAGACCTATGGGTAGTGAATTCGTACACTCATATTACACTCCTACCTTGAGTTTTGAATATTTTGAAGTTGTTGCTCAAGCTCTGAAGATCTCATCTCCAACCATCAGGCCATATCAGCTTCTAGAAGATGGATACTCTATATGTATATCTTTTGATTTTGAGATGTAGCTCCATTGTGTATTGTTCGTGGCTACACTTTATATAGTTATTTGACATGGATCTACATTGTATTTGATTGGTAGCCATGATTCTATTTTATCCCGAGCATGGGTATGCCCTCCTTGGTGAGACATTTTTTATTTTGCAAACGGTGCCTCCCAGTTCCTGGTCCCTGGGCTCACTTGTTCGGCACATCAGTAAATATTGGTAATGTATTTCAGCCATCAGATGCTCTTCTGACCTCACACATTAGAGGGCATCTGTTATAACCCTAATTTTCACCATACATGCTTACCTGGCATCAGGCCATCTCAGATCCCTTTTTTTCCAAAGCAATATTGAAAAACTCTTTAAAAAACCTCTTTTATAAGGGCCCATGCACCCTACTCCATTGTTGCATGCATGTACACACTAGCTGACCCAAAATATCCCGCGTGTACCTACAAAAGCACGAAAAAAGGAAATTTCCCAATGGAACACACAACTTTGGGTGAGTTAACTGAAACTCTCGGCCATGCATGGCCAAGGGTTCGTCCAAATACCTAGCTTCTTCTAGCCTATAAAAGAAGGGTTAGGGGTCCCATTTGGAGGAGGAGAATAAGAGTAGAGAAACTCTACCCAATTGCACATTCCCATTGTCCCGACCCTTTAGCCATCCTTGTGCAAAGAGAGATACAAAGCAAAGAAGTTGGAGGACATTTGAAGAGGAGCCCAGGATCAGGTTCGCGGAGCAGTGGCTGGTCTCGACATTGTAAGTTGATTCATTAAAGTTAATAATAGAGAAATGCTTTTCCCGTCCCACTATATGAGTTCTTCATAGTTTAGTTAATATATGTTTGAATCTCTAACCCATTAATCTATAGAACAAATGCATATAGAGTTTGTTGCTTGTTTTGTACATAGTTCAGTCTTGGGAGGATAGTTGCTAGCAAGCGATCAAGCGTGAAGAAGGATCGACATCAAACGTCTGGAACAAGGTATGTTCATTTAACCATGTATTTTCTTAAAAGAAATGGAGATTAGGTCTGGGACGATGGTAGAAAGTAGGATTATTTCGGTCTTATCTGCATGCATAATATAACCCTAAGTGCTATTCCATAAGGGGATTTCCCACCACAACATCTGCCACTTGATCAAATTCAAGAACTATGTCATTAAAGAGAAACCATGCCTGGATAACCTCATGTAACTTAAAACAGTGCCTTAAGAAGCACATTGTAAGTGGAAGTACATTTCGCAAGAAGGGTCGACCTCAACATTTATTAGTGTCTTTATTTTCTTTGGCATTTATTAGCATATGTACTGTGGAATTCTTTTGTAATAAATTTATTTTTGATTCCCTCAACATTTTTATGTTTTATTTTTACACATTAAGGGACTAAGGCATGGATGCAAAATAAAAGATATCAAAGTCTGTCTATTTTTGTATTATATTCTCTGACTTGACAATGATATATTTAGTGAGGGAGTAGAAAGTACTTGCATGTTTTTTCCATGCAGTATCTAGTTTTCATTTGGTATGCTTCTTTTCTTAATATAGTGTACTATAAAATTCTTGTTGGTATTGTAAAATTCTTGTTTGTGCATATTGTACAATGTACATAGACAACAACAAAGGGTACAAACTTTATCATGAATGGGTTCAATACAATAAATGTTGGAAAGGGAAAACTTTGGATCAAGGTTACAATAGTAAAAGTTCACCAGATGAGTGTACCATTGTACATTTCATTATGGTTTTAGTAATTCTTATAGGTTTGCATTATATATTTTCTATATGTTTAATTTATAACTAATTTGTTTTATTTGATGTTTCAAGTTCTATTATATGGCACCTTTTAAAGGTTCCTGTAGTATTCCTGAACAAGAAGTTGAACTTGGTGTAATTACTGGTGGACCTTTATGTCAGTTCTTGATGATGAATTGCATATTTATTCTCAAAAAGGATTGAAACAATTCCCCTTTGTCAAGAGGCTAATGTCAATGCCCAGATGCTTGAAACTGTTTCTAGGCATGTAATTTTTCCACACTACTACCTTGATTAGTTCTATTTGTATTGTGTAGCTCCAATCCTCCCAAAGTTGTCATATATGCATTTTAACCCCGTACAATGTATTTTGGTCCCTTTTGAAAACAATATTTGATTACTTTTGAAAGGTTGGGATCATTGGCATTCCCCTTAGTCTCCCCACGTGTAGCTTCCAGCGAATAGACATTTGACAAAGTCTCAAAATCCTCAAGGACCCAATTTTCAATGTCATTCCTCATTTTCCAGGATGTCACCCCTTAGGTATGTTATTTTTGATGAAGTTATTACAAATTCCCTCAAAGATACCATTTTTTTTCACATTGGTTTGAGTCCATTTCATGGGACATTTATGCCTCTCAGATGTCCTCTCGAGCATATATTGCCTCTACAACACCCAACTCATAAATTTCAGCATATTGCTTTCATACTTTCTCTTTACGTTCTCTTTTCCCTTTGGGTTAGTGTGTGCTAACCACCGGGGGGGGTCCCTATGCAATCTAAAGATAAAAATCAAACTTTCCCTGCCAAAAACTACTTCAGATATACGGAACAACTTGTTGTAAATTAAATATCAGATCTTAAATATGCATTAAATCAATTCTGGGTAGAAAGTAATATGTATATTAACACTTTTATATATCAAATAGCCTTAATTTATATGCAAATTTGTGATAAAGAACCTCAAATATGCACTAGAAAAGTGTGGATCTGCATGTAAAGAACTCAAAAACAGCAAAGTAAATCTTTGAAAATTTATGTATGACTATAGTGCCTTGAATTCCATGGGTTAACCCACATTATGGAGTTGAATATTGTAGAAAATTGATTGATCGAGGTTCCGGAGGTCAATCAACTCAGAAATTTCAAGTAAAGGCAATTGAACACACCAATGAAATGAGAGTTGACTACCAAAATAGATGGTACCTTTATTCCAAATTTGAAAGTACAAAGTTTAGAGATATTGTCTTCAACTTCAAAGCACTCCATGGGATGAAAAATCATTTTCAAATCACCTTCTCTCACCAAGTCCAAGAATGGAATCACATGAATAGGATGAGAGTGATGCATAACTCTCATTGAATGATATGCTCTCTCGTGCTCACTTGAATAAAAAAAATGTGATGAAAGACTAGAGAACTCAAGCAAATAATGGATCATCAACCCTCACTATCTCTCCAACTCTTATATAATGAGACTAGGGGTACATTGAATATATATTTGAATAGAACAAGTGAATAAGATAAAGATAAGATAAGGAGGATGTCAATTGGGCCTAGCTCAAGTGGTTAGGGAGGGGAAATGTTATCCTCCCTACTTGGGTTCAAATCCTTCTAGTGACATGTTTCTCTTTTCATGGGTCGATTGTTGTTGAGGCTGCAAGCCATGAGGAATATCTTACCCTTGCTTATGGGCTGGAGGGTGGGGTGTTTGGTTAAATCAAAAGGATAATATAGGGAGGAATCCATTTTCCTATTGAGAATACAACAATATAGAGGGAGAGGAAGCCCAATAAAAAAACCCTCAAGTAGGGGGAACCTAGCTCTAAACAAATGATAGATGAATTTACTAGAAACAACCTTCCACACCTGGAAATAAAAAACCTTCAAGAAGGGTGCATGATATAGATTATATGGATGAAAAAAAAAATTAAGCAAGTGTCATGAATAGAAATCCAAGGTGGGCACCTCCCTTTTCCAGAAATAAGTGTGAAACCTGCTCAAAATAACCTCAAGGTTCATTTCCCTCATCCTGCTTAGAATAGATGCATGCATGAGTGAATGGATAAGGTTCAAACACTTTAGAATTATCCAAGGATATCCTCTCCTTCTAAACTCATGAGTCTTATCCAAGGTGCACTAATCAGAAGCTTTAAATTAATAAGTTTTTGTTTGAAAATAGAAAGCACGATATCTCCTCAAGACATCCACCCTTATTCCAAGTAACTACTAAAAATGAAACTTGATTGATGTGCAAGTTACTCCAAATCAAGTTAATTATAAGATCCATTATGGTGCACTTCTCCAGTGCATGCATGAGTCAACTGCTGCCCAAAAATAACAACCAGGAGGATTATAGAAGTGGTTTGCTCCCCTTTAAGGTAAAAATAACACATGCATGAAGTGAACTAAAGATAATTCAACTAAATTGAAGAGAAGTTCACTAAAATCCAATGAAATCAACCCAAATCCTCCTCAAGTAGGTTTCACCTCCCAATGAGCTCATAAAGTGACATGTGCAAACCCATTTGCAAGGAATGACCAATATTGAACTGGGCCAAAATACTCAACTAGTCAAGAGAATTTCCCTGTATACTTGGCTTCTCAACATGTTTGTAGACTTGGGGGATAATTTACATGACATGTCATGGGATGGTCTAGACCCTATCCCAATTTTAAAGGGGATGGGTCTATGCTTACATTCAAGTTTTTCTTAATACTCAAGCCAAATCTCAACCAACATTGGAAAGTAGAAAATGAGAAACATTATCCATGAGGTTGTTAAGAAAGGTAGAAATACCTTTGGTTTTATTCATACTTGCCCTTGAATGTTTCTAGATCACCATATTGGTAAGTCATTGTTGATACTATTGTTTTGGCCCAGGTTCAAAGCCCCTACTTTTAATGACAACCTTCTCAAAAGGGAGAAGTAAGGCTTGATTAACCTAAAAAAACAAATTAGTCAAAGTGATCCATCATAAAGTTATCACTTACCTAAGTTAGATGAGTTGAAGATCCTTTGGTTTTGTTACACCACAAGACAAAAGGAGAGCATCATTTTCAGCAGAAAACTTCTACACGGAGAAATATGGATCGACACCAACATTTGTATTTTCTTTCTATGTAAGAGAGTGTCAACATGGTAGGAATCCAAACCCAGTTAATTCCTTCATCATTAAAGGAAGATAACTTTGGAGCCCTAGTTTTAGACATCACATGTTATGGATTCGCATAGTTTCAAAATATCTTCAGCAAACAAACATATATTGTTACAAATTACCTCCCTCCCAGGTATTCAACTATATCAGGAAGGAGGTTGGAGCTTGAAATAATGTAATAAAACAAATTGTTGCAGCAGTTGAAGAAACAATAGCTCATGCATGGTCACCAACAAATATGATTACTCTAGATTTGCATCTATAGATTCCTGTCAATGGATATATGTGCCATTCTTATATGCATTAAGTATAAAGCATGCTATGTATCTTGTTGCCTTTCCAATGATCACTTTACAAGCAATGTGTTGAAGGAGAATCTTCCTGCGGACAGGTGGATCTCCTCAAAGAGATAGACTCTTAACTCTAAGACAGAAAGTGCTTATCATGGTCACTGACTTCCTTTTAGGTCTACACAAACTAATGCATGAAGAGGAAGGAGGAAAGACGTACCTTTTACCGGTGTTTGTCCTTGCACACTCCGAGTTGAACTCCAATCTTGAGCTCCTCGATAAGCCATGTAGACAAACAAAGTACAAACACTTCCTATTCTATCGATATTAGTTCGAAGCAGACCTATCTACCTAGAGACAAATTCATGTAATGTCAAACACAAATTAGAAAGAAACAGGCCAAGCATATTACATTAATGAGGAAAAAATGTTACTTATAGCCATAGATGGAATGTAGCAGTTTTGTCAAGTTCTCCTTGCCTAACCCTTGCTCAAAATATCCACGATCGGAATGATGATAGCTTTGTTGATTAGCTTCCACTTCACTATCTGTTTCCTATGAGATCATAGGTTTCATGCTTCTCATCCCTTCTCCAAATATCACTTATGAGATCATAATTTTGGTATGATTCATCATCCAGGTCCCCCTTTCACCATGAGAAAGATTGCTTATATAGCCTTGGAGAGGCTCAACAACTTGAGATATCTTTGGGGTGAGTTGAGGATTTTCCTCCTTGAGTTAGGGATCTTCCCTAAGATCATGGCTGGACTAGGGGTTCAAATCCAACTGCCTTCCAAGATTGAAAATATCTTTCCCCCATTCATCTCAACAAACCAACTGCTTCCCAGAATAGGTAGCGCTCCCTCAAAAGGGCCATCAGAGCATTATATCACTCCCAAGTAGGCTTTAGGGGGGAACCAGCACTCCTGAGAGTAGGAGTGCTCCTTCAAAAGGCCTGATACAGTGTTATAACGCTCCCAGATAGAATATAGGGGAGCACCAGCACTCCTGAGAGAGGTATAGGGGAGCTCTCTCCTCCAAAAACTTAGTTTTTTGGGTTCTTTCAGATGGCAAGAGGTTCATAAGCCCAGTTAACCATTCCTCCTCTTCCAAATCAAGTGTTTGATGTGTGTCAAGTGTCCTTCTCATGTCGTTATAGGCATGACATAGGCATCATGGCAGTATGCTTTCTTTGACACTTACGACACTTGTGAGAAAAATGCGACACTTGTAATGACGACACTTGTGACACTATCGAAGTGAGTAATTTTGATGTGTAATAGATTGCCCCTTAAAG
>SNQJ01S0057289.1:21458-33277 GCA_010110895.2 Picea sitchensis
AGGGTTTTGGATGCCGCTAGCTCCTATATGTATATTGTATTGTAAACAATGTAACACAATGTATGAATATAATATATGTTGGTTTTCCCAGTTTGGGTTTCCAGGGGAAAAATTTCTGTACATTGTACAAGGTTAGAATTTACAATACTCACCCAGAAAGAGGAGGAAGTTCACAGGGAATACAATTTGTCAATAGAAATACTTTTCTGTGAGCTAGAGGAAGAGGAAGAGGCATAAGAGGCGAGATAAAGTGTTTTGTCTATGGAGGGATCAGGCATAAATCTTTTGAATATCCTGACAGGAAAAGATATTGAGGAGGTGAAGCTCACATTTTCGAAGCGCAAAGTAAAAATGTTGAGGCAGAAGATGTAGAAGGTGGAAGATCCTTAATGATGAGGAAAATTCTCTTGAAGCAAGAGAAACAGATAGAGAATCTAGTCAAGAGAAATAGTTTGTTTGGAACTTCTTGCAAGACCAAGGATAGGGTATGCAAGGTAATTGTGGATAGTGGAAGTACAGATAATATAGTATCCATAGAAATGGTGGAAAATATGGAATTGGAAACAGTTGCACATCCAAGCCCATACAAGGTTTTGTGGTTGCAGAAAGGACATCAGGTAACTGTCACTAAACAATGTTTAGTTGAATTTAAGGTAGGGGGTTATAGAGATGAAATTTTATGTGATGTTATTCCCATGGATGTCTATCATCTTTTGTTGGATAGACCATGCCAATATGACATAAATATTGTTCATGATGGGAGAAAGAACAAATACACCTTAGAGAAAAATGGTAGGACGCATATGTTGCTGTCAATTGAATACAAGACGGTGAAAGTAGAAACGAGCAATACTATACTTCTCATGAGTGGGAAAGAGCTTCTTGATGAATTCAAGAAATAAGAAGACATGAAGTTTGTTGTGGTAAGAAAACCTAGAGTCATTTTTACTGGTACTTCGATAGACGATCTACTGGAGGAAATTCAGTAACTGTTGGAGAATTTCACTGATATAGTGGTGGATGATTTACCTTTTTCATTGTCGCCCATCATGAGTATAAGCCATCACATTGATCTTATACCTAGAGTGAGTTTATCAAACAAAGAAGTGTACATATTGACACCGCAGGAGAATGAAGAAGTTAAGAAGCAAGTCCAGGATTTGATGGACAAAGGGTTGATTAGATAAATCTTGAGTCCATGCGTTGTACCAACAGTGTTAAGTCCGAGAAAGGATGGTGGATGGAGAATGTGTATAGATTCGAGGGCTATAAACAAAATCATCATCAGGAATAGATTTCCTTTACCCATGATTGATGACTTGATGTATTGTTTGAGTGGAGAAAAGTTTTTTTCAATACTTGATTTGAAAAGCAGATATCATCAAATTAGAATGAGAGAAGGTGATGAATAGAAGACAACATTCAAAACAAATGAAGGACTATATGAATGGATTGTCATGTCGTTTGGTTTAACGAATGTGACAATTAATTTCATGATATTAATGAATGAAGTATTGAAAGATTTCATTGGTAAGTTTGTGAATGTGTATCTTGATGATATACTAATCTTCAGTAAGACTGAGGAAGAACACTTGAGACATTTAACTCTAGTGATGGGGAGGTTGCAGTAAGAAAAGTTGTTGATTAATTTGAGGAAGTTGTCTTTCATGAAGAAAGAACTCATTAATTTGGGGTTTTTGATCTCTTAGAACGACTTGAACATCGCCAAAGAACATATTTGAAGTCAGAAGCTTCCATGGATTAGCCAGTTTTTACCGGAATTTCATCAGAAATTTCAGTGGAATTTCTACACCAATGATGGACATAGTTAAGAAAAGACATAAATATTTTCACTGGATAGAGGAACCAGAGAAAAGTTTTAAGTTGCTGAAGGAGAAGATAATTGAACAACCAGTTTTGGTTTTGCCAGATTTCAGTAAAACATTCCAAGTCAGATGTGACGCAAGTGGATTTGCAATTGGAGCAGTCTTGATTCAAGACAATAGGCCGATTGCATACTTCAATGATAATATGAATGATGCAAAAGTGAAATATTCCATGTATGATAAAGAATTTTATGCAATCATACAGTCACTGAAGAAATGGAGGAACTACTGGATTCTGAAAGAGTTTGTCTTGTATAGAAATAATCATGCTTTACAATTCATAACTCGACAGGAGAAGCTAAACTAGAACCTGCTGAGGTAGGGGTGCTGCATCATGTGGCATCAGAGGACGGTGCAAGAGATCATGAACATGAGTTCATGAATTTCTCAACCAAGGGAGTATGATGCAAGATCATCGTAAGAAAGCCATCAAAGCAAGCGCAAAAGCAGAGGGCAGCTGGAAATGCACCAACACATATTTTGAAGACATTTTGAATTTAAATAAACGAACATTAATCTAATATCTGGGAGGATGTATTTGCATTTATGTTTTGGAGATTGTAAACAGATCTTGAGAATTTCTCTCATCTGTTGGATATGAAGGCATTTATTGTATTAAATGTAAAGTAGTTGTAGATTTTATTTCTGATTAGATAGCTAGAGATGTAAGAGGGAAAACTCTAGAAAGCTCCCTCGTAGGTATTGTATTGTAATCAACTATTATCAATCTTAAGCTATAGAGAAAGACAATAGGAGAACATAGATTGTAAGATTTGTATAAGCAGAGAGTTGTTGCTATTGAATCATGTACTGGAGCAATGGAATTAATATAAGAATTCTTTGATTCCATTTCATGGTGTGTCATGGCTACTGTTTACATATATTGAATGGTATGTTTACAGTGTATTTGTATTCTTTGTTATGCATTCATTTCCATGTTATATATTGTGAATGCTTCGATTTCATGTTGAATGTATGAAGTCTATGAGAGGGGAAGTATGAGTTTCAATTGTTTCTCATCCTGAGAAATCCTGCAATGAGTGCAACGATAGTGCGCAAGGAGTGCGTTGACAAGATTTTGAGTTTTATCTCAGAGAATCTCAGGAGGGATACCATTGTTCTCATACAAACAGAAGTGTCGATATAGCACAAAGTCGTGCAAGGTTTGCGTAGGCCGGTTGAATTATTAGACTTATCCAACCAAGGAGGAAGGTTGAATAATTGTTGATGCAAATGAGTGCACAGAGTTGAAGGTTAAATAGCTAGAGGTTGTTCTGAATGCCACAAGGAGCGCATGCAGGAATCCATTTGAAGCCTTGAGTTTGCAGCAGGAAAAATTTCACAAGGATTAGAACCTTTGAATTTCAAAGGAAGAAAAAGGTTCGAAGTTGCCTCATAGAAGCAAAGTTCAAAAGAAAAGACGCCAAGGTATTTGAGAAAGAGTCCTTGCGAAGTCTGAACGGATGGTTGAAATTCTCAGAGGGAGAATCGCTGAAGTTTTGTGGACCGTTGGATCTTACAGATCAATAGGGAGATTAAGGATGAGTTTCTTTCATCACTCATAAGCTCAGGAGGAGTAGTGGTTGTTGGATCCGTATCAACGAGGATCGTTGATCAGGTGCTTGAATTTGACATTTCAGAGTTCGAGGCATGGAGAACATTGTGATTCAGAGTCGAGAGTTGTGAACTCACAATCCACGAAGTCCTGATAGAATCAGGACCATCAGATCGAGGGAATCTCAGAGCCTTTGATTGTGACGAGGATTTATCACGATTTCAACTATCAGTGGAGGGTGTTGTTTCATTGCAAATTGCCGATATGCGAAATCCTGAGGTGGAAAAATATTTGGGCCCTAGGTTTTAGTTAGAGGTCACATTGAGTAAAGTCAATGGAGGATTCAAAAGACCCGTTAGCATTTCAGGGTTCAAGAATTGAAGGAGTCAGAGGAGCTCACATTAGGAATCATGAAACTGGGAAACCTGATATACCTTTTGGAAAGAGAGTATGGTCACGACAGTTGGTCATGTGCGTGAGAGTTGGAGCTTAGTTTTTATTCAAACAGGTGTAACAACTAAGAAGGACCTATGGATAAACACTTAAGTGTTTGAATATTCCTGCGGGGAATTAAAGAGTCAATAAGACTCAAAGGGGAGATTAAGAACAATCCTTAGACTGGGAGGTCGTGCAGAACCTGCTGAGGTAGGGGTGTTGTGTCATAGAGGCTTGGTCAGGAGATCAACTACCTTCTCGCTCGTGGCTATGTTTTGTAACTTTATAGTTTTTCTCTGGACCAAGTCTCGAATGTAATGGTACCTCATGTCAATATGTTTTGACCTATCATGAAATAATTGGTTCTCTTTTAATTTTATGCAACTTTGATTATCATAGTGAACCATTGTCATCTCGAGATTGTCACCAGACAACCCAGAAACCAATTTTCTGATCCATACTGCTTCCTTGCTAGCATCACTTGCTACAATGTACTCAACCCCTGCTTTACTCTGTGCAATGGATCCCTTCTTCTGGCTTGACCAAGATATCATAGCGGATCCTAAACTAAAGGAACATCTGAAAGTACTCTTCTGATACACTAGGCTTCCTGCCGAGTCTGCATCTACATACCCATGAAGAAATAAACCACCACTGGATGTATATCTCAGACGATAAGTAATGGTCCCTCTGAGATATATCAAGATGTGCTTTGATTCCACCCAGTGTCTCTATCTCAGTTCATTCATGAACTGACTCATTGCAATCACTGCATAGCATATATCTGGCCTAGTGTGGATCATGTACATCAATGATCTAATCAGCTGCCTATTCGTGGTGGGATCCACCAAATCTAAACTTGTATCAAAATAATGCATCTTCCTCAGGTTGGTAACCATTGGAGTAGGCATGGATTTTCAATCCATCATACAAAACCTCTTTAGTACATCTACTATGTATTTTTATTGTGCCAGAAATATCTTGCCCTATCTTTGCCACACTTCCAATCCTAGGAAATAATGCATCAAGCCTAAGTCTTTCATATCGAATTTTGAGGTTAGCTCCCTATTACACCAGGCTATTAGCCATTCATCTCCTGTTAGAAAGAGATCATCAACATACATGATTAGTATAACAATTTGGTTACCTCTTCCCTTGAAGTATAGATTTGCATCAACATCACTTTTCTGAAAGCCCAAGATTTTAAGAAAGCCATCAATCCTATCATACCAAACTCTAGGAGCTTGCTTAAGACCATAAAAGTCCTTCCTTAGCTTCCATACATGAGTGCCTTTGTTATGCAATATAAAACCATCTGGTTGTTCCACAAATACCTCCTATTCAATCTTTCCATTCGAGAATGTTGTTTTTACATCCATCTAATGTAGCTTCCAACCAAGTATGGAAGCTAAAGACATAGTAGCTCGAATGGAGGTATACCTGGCTACAGGAGCAAAAGTCTCTTCGTAGCCGATTCCTTCTTTCCGAGTGAAGCCTCTGGCTACAAATCTTGCTTTGAACTTCTCCACACTTCCATCAGCTGCATGTTTGATCTTATAGATCCATTTGGAAGAAACCAATGATTTTTCTTTTGGCCTTGGCACAATGTCCCAAACATCGTTCTTTATAATAGACCTATATTCCTCAAGCATGGCATCCTTCTATACTTGTAATTTATCTTCTTCTTCAAATGAATAAGGTTTGGCATCACTAATGTTTCTCATGAGTGCAACATAGCCTCCAAACCTATGAGGCCTCTTCCTTTCCCTGAAAGTTCCTTTGGGAGAAGCTATCCTTTTATCTTCCCTCACTACTTCTTTAAGCCACCCTGGCTTCCTTTTGGCTAGAGGTTCTTCAATATTTCTTTCTAAAACTTCAGCAGGTTATAGGGGCTCATTACTTGGCCCTTGACAAGGTTCCTCCCTTTGATCATCTGACTCTTTATTTTCAGAAGAGGGTGAAGCTAGATGAACTTCTTCTGAAACCTGCTGAAGCTCTTTCGATTTCTTAAATGTGGCTTCCTCATGGAAAGTAACATCTTTGATTACTTGTATTTTCCTCTGACCTAGTACATAAATCCTATAAGCCTTGGAGTTCTCAATGTACCCCACAAAACCCCTTTGTTGCCTAAGGGTTCCATCTTTGTCCTCTTTTCCTTAGGGACATGAATATACACAGGACATCCAAATATCCTTAGATTCCCTACTTCAGGTTTGATCCCTGAGAATACCTCTTTAGGAGTCTTGTCCTTCAAGATAGCATGTGGACGCCCATTCTGAATATACATGACAGTGGAGGTAGCTTCTGCCCATAAAGAATTTGGCAGATCCTGGTCAAACATCATTGCTTTCGATGCCTCACAAATAGTCCTATTTTTCCTCTTAGCAACACCATTTTGCTAAGGGTTATATGGCATAGTCAAGTGTCACTTGATTCCTACTGACTTGCAGGAATCCTCAAACTAGAGAGATTCAAATTCTCCTCCATTGTCTGTTCTAAGGATTCTAATGTGTTTCCCTCTCTTCTTTTCAATTAAGACTTTATACTCTTTGAATTTATCAAATGTGTCACTTTTAGATTTAAGATAATATATCCAACATTTTCTTGAGTAATCATCAATAAAAATGACATAATACAAACAACCACTGAGTGAGGGAAATGACATGGGACCACATACATTAGACTGAACCACATCTAAGATTCCCTAAGCTCTATTGTCACTACAAGGAAATGCTTTATTTATATTTTTACCTAGAATGCATCCCTGTTGTGGGTGGGAAATCCCTCCTATGGACTAGCACTATGGGTTTTATCATGCATGCAAAAATGACCTAAAGATTCTTACTTTTTACCATCATCCCATGCCTAAACCCCATTACTCATATCTAAATACAAGGCTTAAGAGATTAAGATGACGTACCTTATTTTTCATGTTTTGATGTCAATCCCTTTTTGTGCTTGGTCATTCTTTGACTGCAATTGTCCTCCCAATGCTGACTTGCATTCACTAAAGACAAACAAAGAACTCCACATGCATTTGATCTATGAACTAATAGGTTAGAGATTAAATCAATCATACAATCAATATTCCAATAACGACAATCTCATATGGCGGGACATGAAAATAAATTATTTTATTAACTTCACAATGATACCTTACAATGATAAAGTTGGCCACTGCTCCTCGATCCTGGTCCTAAGCTCTTCTTCCACTGTCTTCCAACTGCTTTTCTCTATACTTCTCTTTGCACAAGGATGGCTAAAGGTTGGGACAAAGGGAATGCTTAATCAAGTATAGTTTCTTTACTATGATTCTCCTCCTTTCAAATTGGACCCCTAACCCTTCTTTTATAGGCTAGAAGAAGATAGGTATTTTCTCGAGTGACCGACCATGCATGGCTGAAAGGTTTAGTTAACTTACCCAAAGCTGTGTGTTCCATCAACAAATTTCCTTTTTCGTGCTTTTGTAGGTACACGCGGGTTGTCTTGGGTCAGCTAGCATGTACACACATTCAACAATGGAGCAGGGTGCATGGGCCTTTATAAAAGGGGTTTTTAAGAAGATTTCTTCAACAGTGTTTTGGAAAAGAATGAATCTGAGATGGCCTGATGCTAGGTAAGCATGTCTAGTGAAAATTAGGGTTATAATATATGCCCCCTAATGTGTGAGGTCAGAAGAGCATTTGATGGATGAAATACATTAACAATCTTCACCAATGTTCTAAATAAGTGAACCCAGGGACGAGAAATCAGGAGGTGCCATCTACAAAATAATAAGTGTCTCCCCAAGGCGGGCATACCCATGCTCATGATAAAATAAAATCATGGCTACCAATCAAATACATTGTAGATCCATGTCATATAACTATATAAAGTGTAGCCGCGAGCAATACACAGTGGAGCTACATCTCGAAATCAAAAAGATATACATGTAGAGTATCTATCTTCTAGAAGATGATAAGGCCTGATGGCTGGAGATGAGGTCTTCAGATCTTGAGAAACAACTTCAAAATCTTCAAAACTCGGGTAGGAGTGTAATATGAGTGTACAACTTCACTACCCAAAGGTCTTCGACAGCTCATTGGTCATGGACTAGAGAATCTTGATGATCAGACTGAAGGCTTCATTGGTTTCGAACAAAGACTTGATTGGACTTTGAGGATGGTTGGGCATGAGGGCAAGAGACAAACTGTAGAGGGGTCAACTCAGGCTTAGAAATACTTCCATTGGATAATAGCATGACAAAAGATGAGACTAGGGTAGCATGGCATTAACATAAGTTTATGAGGTAGGAGGCAACGCAAACTCTCCATATGTTTGGAAGAATAACCAACCACAAGAGGATAGAACTCAATGTAGCGGGAACATCTTCCTAAGTTCATATTAAATCTCAGGGTTTGACGAACAAACTGAAAGATATGGTTTATCCAAGGGTGACTCATTGTGCTACCAATATAAAGAAAATGCTTTTCCCTTCCTCTTTTGGGGGTATATTTGATCTTTTTGTCTCTTTCAATAATTTTGGAAAAAGAATAAAATAATGCTACATTACAAAGGAGGAATCGAGTGTTGCAAACATACTAGTTCCAAGCCCACAGAACACAGGGATGCTTAGGGAAAAGTGACATATGCAAGAAAAGGACACTCGGGAAAAATCCTCCAGGGGCGAAAGGTGTCAAGATGCAAAGGCAAAGTGCTAGAGGTCTTGTGTATAAGGAATGCTTCAGATGGTTTTGTTGAGAGCAACATGGAGATGACATTAGGCCAAATACATGAGTATGAAAATGCGATTAATAAGACACACAATGGTAATGTCCTTCGAAGTAAGTTTAACCAGCTCAGAGAAGGTAATCTCGACAGTTTTTCATATTTAGAGAATCTGAAAAAATGTAAAAGGAGACTCCAATGGGGTACCTTTTTCGAAGGTAGTCTAGTCGGATCGAAAAAGGGGTAAACTAGCATCAACAAGACGTCTATTCAAAACCATTTTAATGAGTGTGATAAAGACAATATCACTCGGCTATTTTTTCATTTTTAAGGAGATTGAAAAAATCTTAACTATGGACTTCATCAGGAATATTCTTCTGGACCATTTTAATGAGTGTGAAAGAATAAGGTCACTCGACGATCTTTTCAATTTTAGAGAGTCTAAAAAGAGCTTAACTATGGACTTTGTGGGGGTTCCTTTTTCGTAAATTTAGTCCATCGGGCCCTAAAAAGGGGTAAAATTATACCTGAGGGTACTCTTCTAGAGAACTGAGGCTCCTAAAGTATACCTTTGTTCGTACAATTGACCATCTAGACCGAAAAAGGGGAAAACTACCACCGGATAGATGTCACTTGAAATTTCAGTTTAACGAGTGTGAAAGGCCACAAGATCGCTCGACAATGTTTTCATGTTTAGAGGGTCTGAAAAGGGCTTAAAACAAGACTCGTGGGGGCTACAAATCATGTATGTAACTGGTTCAGGTAGAGCCTGCTGCTAGGCTCGAACCAAGATTCTCTTTGATAGTCAACTTGGAAAGTCTCCCAAAAGGGAAGAAAACACAAACCACTGTGTAAGTCCTCCCATGGTATACAAATTCTAGTCATGGCTTCAAGGATAGCCTCATCTGAAGGCAATTCAAAATCCAAGAAATCACATAAACGAGGGTTGACAGTCTCAAAGGGTGAAGTAAACTGACCATACTCCATATGATGA
Source organism: Picea sitchensis (assembly GCA_010110895.2). Taxonomy (NCBI): domain Eukaryota; kingdom Viridiplantae; phylum Streptophyta; class Pinopsida; order Pinales; family Pinaceae; genus Picea; species Picea sitchensis. The sequence continues at coordinate 31,036 of SNQJ01S0057289.1, forward strand.
TGGAAGTTCTGGCTAGGAACGACAAAGTCTATCAACGACGAATCACGAGCATGAGGGCTTGAAGATCTAGAAACAATGAGATCAAACTCAGAAGGATACTCAAGCCCACTTGTACCAAGGGAGGGAAGCAAGGCCTCTCATGCCCCCATCGGATAAAACAATGGATCAATTGTTGAGACCAAGTATCAAGAGGGAACACATGATTGCACCGATTCCTACTCAGAAGAAATTGAATGTCGAGGATAAGATGCCACATAGTTAACCTGTGGCGGGGTAGAGTCTACATGAATGCTCAGAACATATAAAGGAGTAGTCTAAAATAATGATGAATTAGGATGGTGATTATCAGATACCAGTTGGTTGATAGTGACAATGCTTCCATTGTGAGGGAAATGCATCACCCGGAAGAGTGTAGACACTACAACATTCATAGCATATACATAATCACGCCCGAGAAGCATACTAAAATCTAATGGGCCTTGCATCATTATAACATCAACAAGGACAGTCTTCCACCTGATGAGATAGGCAATTGAGGAAGAATCCCCAAATATTCACTAGGACGTATGTCAAAAGCCAACAGCTCATGCGAAGAAAACACAAGCTTGGGAGATCCCAAGACTTTCCAAACCAAGGAGGATAAAATACTTGTAGAGGCTCCCTCATCCACAATACATCGATAAATGTTCGTTGAATTAACTTCAACCCTTATTTGAAAAGGTGTGACAGAAGGAAGAGAAGGCTCAACAAGGTCATTCCAATCAAAGGAAACCATCTTAGGGCTTGGAGGGGGTGTGCTCAGAATGAGCGAAATGCCCCCTTGTTCTGAAAGTATTGAACCAAAAATGCTAAAAACATAGTCGGTAGACACGTCACTCCCCAAAAGAAGAGTGGGATCATCTAATGACTGCATCGGCATGACCTCTTTTGCAACCAATGAATAAATAGGTTGCGGGACTACATGGTCTAAAGGTACCTCACCCCCTAGAAGAGGAGTGGGATCAACCGATGACTACATCGGCATGACAACTTTCGCAAGCAATGGTTGAATAGGCTACGAGACTACATGGTCTAAAGGTACCTCACCCCCCAAAAGAGGAGTGGGATCAGTCAATGACTACATTGGCATGACCACTTTCGCAACCAATGGATGAATAGGCTACAATACTACATGGTCTAAAGGTACGTCACCCCCTAGAAGAGGAGTGGGATCAACCGATGATTGCATCGGCATGACCACTTTTGCAACCAATGGATGAATAGGTTGTGAGACTACATGGTCTAAAGGCACCTCACCCCTCAAAAGAGGAGTGGGATCAGTTGATGACTAAATCGGCGTGACCACTTTCTCAACCAATGGCTGCATAGGCTCAGAGACTACATGGTCTAAAGGTACTTCACCCCTCAAAAGAGGAATGGGATCAGTCGATGACTGCATCAACATAATCACTTTCTCAACCACTGGTTGAATAGGCTGAGAGACTACAAGATCTAAAGGCACCTCACCCCTCAAAAGAGGAGTGGGATCAGTAGATGGCTATATCAACGTGACCACTTTCTCAACCAATGGTTGAATAGATGGTGAGGAAACCTCAAAAGACTCAGAATCAGAAGAGCTTGCAGACAAGGACCACAATATTTGTACCTCTGGAATGCCAGGGCACAAATGAGTAAGGTGATCTCCCTTGCAAATCTTACAAGGGAACTTAGGCTTATGTCCTATCTGTCTAGGTTTCTCAACATAATTAATGCCCCCAGCATGACTAGCAGTGGTTGGTTGCACATCTCCAACATGGCTTGCAGAGGTTAGTTATGGGTCGATAACATGACTTGCAGAGGCTACAAACCTATTACTAGTATGACTAGCAATGACAAGACTTTTTCCCCCAGCATGACTTGCAGAGGGTGAGTGTGTTCCCCCAGCATAACTTGGAAAGGATGGGCGTTGGTCTTTAACGTGACTTGCAGAGGTTGTTGACCTATCTCCAACATGACTCACAGAGGTTTGTGATTTCTTCTTCCTATTATTCCTCTTTCTATTTCGTTTAGACTTTCGGTTACTAGTAATTGTACTTTCACAAAAGGTAGGAGAAGGAGGAGGAGAAGAATTTTCTGATGAAGAAACATCAACAAGGTGCCCATGACATAAAGTGATTAACTAAGAAGCATCAAGAGCATTTGGGACATTTGGAATGGTACCCAACCAAACCGGTAATCCCACATTCAACCCAGGAATGTACAA
>SNQJ01S0057289.1:46243-69269 GCA_010110895.2 Picea sitchensis
CTACACTGGGTGTGTAGGGGGGTGGATCCCTCTGCGTGGGGGTTTGGGGGAAGCGCCCCAGAATTTTTTTTTTTGCACTGGGACTGCATTTTCGGGACCACATTATATTTAGGTGGTTTTTCTAAACATGGTCTCTTTGCCGATGGTTTTCTATTTCTGGTTAAGGAATTAGGGTTTTGGACTAATCTAGGTCATTGGGTTAGGGTTTTTGATGCCGTTGGATCCTATATGTATTTTGTATTGTAAACATTGTAACACAATGAATGAATATAGAATATTGTAAACATTGTAAACATTGTCACACACAAAATACAACTTTGAGTTCTATGTCTCCTCCTTTTCTCTTTCTATTTCGCCTAAAGTCTATAGGTGAAGAATCTAAGCTCTGGTACCACCTGATGTAGACCCCCTATTTCTCCTAAGGGTTTCGTGACCTCTTGATCATGATCTTTGACTCAGTAGCTGAAAGGGATCTCTTGGTTTCAAATTGGAACCTTTAACACTAAATCCACAGGTCCTTGTCTGTGTTTTGCCTGTGCAAACCAGCACTAGGCATGAGCCTCCACTCCACGTGACTGCAGGAATGACCACAGGCTTAGCCCAAAAGGCACGTCTCATTTCGTGACTTCAGGGTTTCCGGTGCAACAACTCCTCAACTCCTCCAAGTCCTGAAACCTTGATGAGGGCTAACGAAGGTTAGCTCGTCCCCTTCCTCTGCTCGTGTGACAACACACTCGTGACCACACAATTTATCACAAAGGTACATCGCGATTCGCAATGTCAAGACTCTGTGATACAAGGCGTATGACTCCTCCAAGTCCTGAAAGCCCAAATCACAATGACACGAGATCTACGGTCTAGATCCCCCTTTGATTGACGACTACCATCAAATTGGGTTTTGCGTTTCACGACTTCATGCTTCACAAAGTCTACTCACTCATTCTCCTAGTCAACAAAATTTCAATAGTGTAGATCTGATGGCCTAGATCCTCCCTTTATCCAATGGTCATGATGACTTCAGGACTTCGCGACTCACGAATTTGAAAGGTTTGTCACCCGAAACCTCTTGATCCCCGAAATGTTGAAATCTTGAGATGTTAGATGAACGACTCACAACTCCCTTGATCCAACGGTTCTGGTTGAATTGAGATTTTTTGATTTGGGGTTTTGGAAATCAAGGACCTTTGTCCTCCCAACTCGCGATACCCAGTTTCGCGAAATGGACCAACGATCTAGATTTACCTAGTATCGATGGCTCCTATCCCTCCTAAGCTTTGAGAAATGAAAGGATCTTGTCATTATCCTCCACACAACTTCACTTGATCCAACAGCTTGCGTCTATCGACGCTTCCTCCTTGAAGGCCCTCCACCGTCTGTTCAGGTCCTCGACTAGTCCTGGCCAAGTATATTGGCCCCAACTCTCTTGAGCTTTGATCTTTTAGACTTAGAAGATTTTCTAAGTCTCTGAAGGTTCTTCTCTTCGCTCCTCCTGGGAAATGGGATTCCCGAATCTCGCTAACGCTTACCTGAAGTGTTATTCCTTCTGAGATTTGTCTTGTACAGACTTCAATTTCCCACACACTCCTTGCATCTAAGGGATCTCGATAACTCAGATCCCTCGCGTTCTCCTCTGGCTCAATGCACACCTTGCAGAGCTTCAAACGAAGAGAAAGAATTGAAACTAAAAAATTAACATTCACAGTTCCATTCTCTCCTATTGAGATTCATTCACTTGTTCATAACAATAGAATGACAGAAAATTGCAAACAATGTTCACACACCATACATTTGGATCAATTTTTCCTCTGTTATATTCACAAGTGAAAATGGCTACAAACATATTCAAATTACAACAACTTTTGAAAGCTTGAAATTCCCTGCTAACTTGTAGTTGTCTTACAACTAACTTCCCTCTATATTGCAGCTGACCCTATCTGGGTGTACAAAACCTATATTTAACTCAGAGAGCTCTTTAGGGTTTCCCTTGCCTACTTATCTACTCTAAAACCTAATCTACTTGTTATTTTAGACCAGTCTCAATCCAGAGCCGTAATGGAAACTCTTTCTCCGCTTGCGATTATCCAAATGTGCCTCAAAGGGTAATTTCGGCACTGGTTCAAGCGTGCCTCAAAAGGTAAATTCCAGTGCTAAGTTAAGGTGGATTTCAAAATCTGCAGTAATGGCCAGCGTTGAGGTTCTGGAAGAACTCCCACATGCTCAGTGGTCCTACCTTTGTGCACTTGCCAACGATGCTCCTGCATCACTTCATACGAAGGATGAAACTCCCAACCATAAGCATCGCTATTCATTTTATCTCAATAGCAAGCCAACCCCGAGTTGAGGCTATGAGTCCACAAGGAGATCCAACCCACTAGATATCCACTCTCCCCACATAGTAACCCAAAAACCTAGGTTCTACTCACACAACAGTTCTAGTAATCCAAATCTCTCTTTTCCCACAACCTGCACTACCCAAGGAATGTACCCCCTTCACTTCTCATAGTCCCTCAGGTCATGCCATTTGTTTATTAAGGCCCCAAATGCACTCAGTTGGCCATGAATCTCTTAGTTGGGAACTCTAGGAACTCTCAGCTACTTCAATATTTCTCACAACAACCTTCACAAGGCTCTTTAGTCATTTCTTCAATAAGAAAATGCACTACATGCTTACAACCCATTTTCCAGGCACATCGACCTTATTTATAGCATAACACACAACCCAACAATGGATTCCTTCAAGAAGAACATGGCTGAAGCTCTTCCCAACACTCAAGTTTTTTTCTTGTTGTCCAAAATCTCCCTCTAAAAATTATCCTCTATGCAAAAATGTGATTGTCCCCAAAAATATGCCCACATTGGCCATACAAATTTCCTCTCTTACTTGTTTTCTTGACTTGAATTACACTCTTCCCCAAGATTATTGTACTTCAAACCATGATCTCCAATAACTATGGGATGTGACCACTCACACCCACCCTCTTACATGATTTAAATGATTGGCTTCTCATTCACTCAATCAACAATTAGAAGGTTATACACAATGCTAATAATTTAGGAATGCGGGTTGAATTAACACCCATGAGTAATTCCCCTTTGGACACCTCTCTCTTATGGAATCATAGCCCCCCATTGTCCTTCATATATTTTTCATCACATCCAGTGATTATTACTCTTATTAATTATTTCAACGTTGATAATAAGAAAACTGTCCCTCGGCCTCATTAAATCAATACGGGCTCTTCACCCAAACACACCGACTCACCATACTAATTCACATTTATATAACTACATTATAATTCATGGGGATCAAAATAGGGGATGCTACATTCCCCTCCCCCTTATTTTTGCACTATCCTCAGTGCACAACACCCTATAGGTGTAATTTCATTTTACAATTTTGGTTCCATGACCATTCATCAACATATAGGCTCTTTGGCCAAAAATCACACAAGCATTCTATCCTAAACAAAATTGCATAGGAACTCCAGCCCTAATACCACCAATATATAGGCACTTTGTCCCCAAAAATCATAAATACATAGGCACTCTGACCCCAAAGCATAGATACAGAGGCACCCTAGCCCAAAATATATATATATAAACCACTAGCATTCTTCTATAGCTATCAAAATTTCCATGATCTCTCAGTTCCTCTTGACCTACCCAACCCAAGGAATGTACCATTCATTTATCAGAGATAACCCAATGAATGTACCATTCATTTATTAGGGTTGACCCAAGGAATATGCCCCCTTTATTGTCCTCGGTCCATCTGGCTACACCATTCATTTATCAAGGTCTCTCTGGCACAGGAAAACATGAATGTCACTACTAGGATCTTAAGGGATTGATTGCTAGGAATAACTACCAAGAAATAACTAGCAACAACCTTGCTTCTACAATGAAACTCACACAGGAGTTCACTCTTCAGGCTTGACAACCTAGTTCTTCGATAGTGCAACTCACACACGAGTTCACTCTTTAGGCCTGAGAAACTAGTTCTTCGACGGTGCAACTCACCCTCTAGGATCAAGCATCCCTTTCATTTTTATACAGTTCCTCAGGTGATCCATCATTTTCCAAGGTGTTCTCATGCAAGAAAATGCCAAGTTTCTGCTAGAATTCCACTAGCAATCTACAACCTATGGAAATCATCCCATCTGCATCACATGCATACAGTCAATATGAGACATCATCATATAATTATAAAATTTCAGATTTGTTTTACACGGAAAAAAAGAGTTTCCCAAACATGAGTTTTCTGCTCATAGTTGTTTGGATCTTGTAGCAATAGATATCAATCTTCCTTATGGGATTACATCCCTTCCATATCCAAGACCATTTCCCGTGTAATTTTCTCAATTTTCATGCAGCCTGCTATTCCCATTTTGTGGGATAACTAAGGAGATCATGTCTCGAGGCCCTCAGGTTGAAAATATGGAGTCCGAGAGACTACATGACCAGCAATGTCCATTTTCACATACAAAAGTCCACTTTATCACCACATTTGATCCATTGTCAACGCATACACCACACTAGCCAGCTTCTAGAAGGCAGAAGGGTCTTGATCCATGCGGTACAAGTCAATTATTGTGATAGATAATCACCATAATATTTAAGGCATTTGAACATGTTGTATTTAAACCACTTTTGATTATAGAATACATGCTTGGACATTATGCCTTTGACCTTGTTTTATGTTGGTGAGTGTCATAGATTTCCTAGTAAGTGGCTAACCTTTGGGAAAGGTTTGTGAATGGGGGTCCCTTGAGGGGTTATCATACCATTCTTGACCATACTTACAACTTTCCTCTCATTTCACTCCTATCATATTGCCCTCTTCTAGGTCCTTTGACTTTAATGACCCGAGAAGGGCATGTACCTCATTTCATGGGAAGAAGGGGCTGAAGGCCCAGACGTATTTTTGTTGGATAAAAATATAAAAGCTTATTTATAGATATTCCAGATGCTTCGCCCAAGGATCCCCCAAGAAAGAAATGAAATTCTTCTCTGTAATAAAGGGGGACCTACATAAATAATTGATAATGAATTCTTAAGGGGTTAGTTGGAGGATAGGAGGTATCATCACGAGCTGGCCTATCATGATCATGGGTATTTAGTGGTATGAAATTACCATCATCTGGTCACCAATCTAGGGTAGTGACTCTTAGTTACACAACTGAGAGAGAGGGGTCTCATCATGAGCCAACCTTCTCATTTCCACGAGGTATTTGTGAGTGACACTATCATTATCTAGACTCCGTGCCAGGACATTGGCCTTCAACTCATTTGTTAAAAGATGAAAGAAACAAATAATGGCAAGAAGATGGGATTGTAAAAAGTGAATCACAAATAAAGGTGCCACACACCCTCTACAAAGGCACCCATGAATGAGATAATACGAGCCCTTGTATGTCATGAAACTCAATGACCTATGAAGTCTAAACCCCTTCCACCTCATCATCCATTACATGACCTTGAAAGTCCATCCTTGGGATCATCCCCTACTTGAGGGCTTTGGTTTACCCAATAGGACTCCTATGACACCCCTCCCATACTTAAATTTGGTTAGTTGTATAGGGTTTTGAGCATTTGTTTAATTTGATAACATAGTTTTGATGCACATGTTTAGGTGCATTGCTTATTATATGTGGTTTACACTTGTCATGATATCTTTGACTTGAGATATTTGGAAGGCACGCCCTTTTGTTTTGCAGGACCTTGTTGGTGGATAGTTTGGGAGGAACAAGTCTAGGTTAGGCTACCCTGGGTCTTCAAACCCATAGGTTGGATGCCAAGGGCCCACATGTTAGATGACAAAGACGTGCCCTTGGAGGCCTAAAAGACATCATGGATGAAATGACCTATCCCTCACATGCCACATGTTTTTCCTAGGAGAGGTAAAACATCACTTATGGAGGCTTGACATCACCTAGATGGCTAGAGTTTGGTGGTGAAGGTGTTGTTTGATGACATGTGGCACATTTTGAAGGAAGGAGGCTTGAATACCATCAAGAGAGGACTTGAATGAGTGACAAGTGGCCTTTGGTGGCCTATCCATGCATCTACTACCCCAACGACTTCTTCAAAGTGCCAAAACATCCCATAAAGGGGTGACATCACCTTACTCTAGGGTTTCTTTTGTGTAAAAGTGAATTTTCAGATGAATTGTTTAATATTATTTTGTTGCAATGGGTAAGATAAGGGTTGTGGACCCCTTATCTTATGTTTTACCCTTGCTAAATGGAGAAACTATGTGATAGACATTTTGTATAAATAGAGATCATGAAATCTCATTTTGAAACATAGCTCTCCCATTGTGAAGAGCCAAGGACTGAAGTTTTCACTACCTTATTGTGCTATGGTATGGTGCTTTATTTGGTTATGGACTACATGATGTTGATGTGCTAGCTCTTGGAGGTCTTTTCTAGCTACTTATGGTGGTTTATCTTGGCATGTTAGGGTTTATCTTGTTTCTATTTGAATTGGTAAGACATTTTACTTGTTGCTATCATTGGTAATTCAAGATCAAGGTTAATATTTCTAAGGCTAAGTAGGAATTATAAGTGCACACACCCTGACTTTAGCTCCATCATAATTTTAAGCATAGAACTATTGTTTGCAAGGGTTTACTAAGGAAGTATAAGGACATACACCCCTTAGTTTTAAACCCTAGATAAGGTTAATTTTCTTGGAGAATAAGAGGATTTATATCCCCAAGGAGGTAATAGTTATATATATTTACTTTGACCCCATTAACCCATTAATCAAAGGCACTAGTCGTTGCACTAGAGAAATAAAATGTTGCATTGGTAAACCTAAAAAGTTGAACTTTTGAAGTTCTCTCACTTGGACATTGTTCCTTGAGCCCTAGGTTCTCTTTCCTCATTGAGGTGTCCTCTTTCACCCACTAAAAAATTATTCTGTAATAAAAATAACCTACATACATTAGGGATTCATAAATCTAACCCTCTAACCCTAGATAACTCCTAAAACAACCCTAGAAATTGGCTATAAATTTGTCCTAAAAAACTACTAACCTGGGTGCACCTTTTGGGATAGTTTGAGGTGATTTTGATTGGATGAATTTTATGTTATAAGGCTTGGTTTTCTATAGCCATAAGGAATATAAATATCACTGCAACAATATTTTTTTGACAACCTTTCTTTTGTGCTAAAGTCTTGCTCTTTCATTGTTGAGTTGAACAAGTCTTTACTAGCTTGTCTCTTGCTTATTGAACTAGACTTTTAGCACTTATTTTGTAGATATTATTATATTTTATATGCTGATATATATGACTGATTGTTTCTAAAATTAGGGGCATTAAGATTAACTTTCTTGTCCACCTAACACACTGCATTGTATACTTGGTTTTCATTGTGTCTCGAGCAGGTATTTTCTCTTGCCAGGTCACTCAAAGCATTGGCAATCCTAAAAATTTCCTAAGACTCATTTCCAAGTTTCCTTTTTCATATAGAAACTTGAAATTTAGGGGAATCCATTCACACATCTCATTTTCCATCTCAATCCCCCTAGGGTCACCAGGATTCCCCCCTTGAGGTGACTACCTCACCTCTAAAGTGTCAGGCACACCTGCCTAAGGTGATAGTGGGCAGGTTCTCTCTAAGTTGTCACCAATTGGTGGTTGGGTTGGGATTTTCACAACCTACAACTTGTGTGATAACACATCGAAACAAATTGTTAGAAAATCATAAAAAAATTTAGTTATTAATTTCTCAAATATGTTTATACATAAAAATAAGTATTCCCATGTGTGATATTTTTGCTCATTATGTCTAGCTCTTGCAATTGTAGATATCAGTCTTCCTTATGGGCTTACATCCCTACTGATCCAAATTTATAAATGGAACAAAACGAAATACATACTTGTAGAAAAAACATAGAGATACAATGAAATTTGACTTCTATTAATAAATGAAATGTGTTGAACTATAAGAAAATGCAGAATGAAAGAAACTCATGCAAATGGTGGTAGTCGATCTCTAAGAGGAGATGTGACAACTACATGCATTCGCTAGAGCACATTACAATGAGTTTGAAATGCCCTTTTATCATAAATGAGCAATGCGGAAACCATAACATCCAAAAACATAACCCTACAAGATGAAACACCAAAAGGATTATGGGCCCCGATGGGGTTAATTGGTACACAAACTTCCTCTAGTCATAAATTTTGCATATGATCTATGTTTGACATGCTCGATATCCCATTTTAAAGGTATAGATTAGAAGTAAACATTGTGGTCAGCCCATATTATGCCTTTGGATATTGTTTGGGTGTTGTCATGCCCAGAAAATGCTGTGGGTGGTCACCAATATCCACCTGGATCAATCCTCCCCCTTAGGAAGTAATGGTCTCCATTGTAGTGAGTGTCCCCATCATATGGGGAAAATTATTATGAAATTAGCCCCAGGTGAGCCAATTGCCTTGGTGTAGTAGTTGCCATGCTTTGACAACCTAATAAAGATGGATCCTTTGTTGGTGATTTCCCTTAACCTGTGTGTCCATGATATTATCAATGGTTTTTTGTTCCATACAATCAAGGTTGAGTTATTTCAGTGTCAACTTCTCTGCTATCTCTGATGTGTCAAATAATTATGGAAATTATGGCTGAAGGAGGTCCACATTGAACACTGGATGGAATCCAAGGAAGGTGGGGATACTTATCTAAAAATAATTTTCACCCACAACCTTTGTGATGGTGTAAGGGCCATGTCAAAGTGGATGAAGCTTCTAATGGAGTCCTGTAAGGCGCTTATTTTTCAAATGAACCAAACCTTCTCTCCCACCTAAAACTTCTGTGGTACCCAATGTTGATCATGGGATTGTTTGTACTTAGCATTTTATTTATGAAAAATATCATGGACCTATTGGCATATGTGTTTAATCCGTTCAATAAACTTGGTGGATTTGCTAGCCTCAGACTGAACATGGGAATATTCTACATGTGTGGTCGCAAGGGGCAATGTGACATCGATGGTACACAATGGTTAAAATACCAGCCCCACCTAAAAGGGGTTGTGGTTGGTCGAGCTATGGAGAGCTCTGTTGTAGCTATGCTATAAATAGGGGAGACTCTCATCCCATGTGTGTGGATGCTTGGAGGTGTACATGCGTAAGATATGCATGATCATTCGATTGATGACCTATGTTTGGCCATTATTTTGGGTGTGGAAGGAAAAGGATTTGGTAATCTTGGTTTCCAATATTGACTAGAGGCTCAACCAACATTTGCTTGTAACCTACTATCCCGATCTGAGATGATAAGCTATGGTATCACAAAATGTACCCACACTCGTTCGAGGAAGAGCTTGGCAGTGGCCTTCTCTTTGATACTCTTCTTGCGGGCCGTTAGAATGGCCATCTTATAAAATTGATCAACCACCACAAAAACACAGTGATTTCCTTGTTTGGTTGAAGGAAGGACATATATGTAGTCCATCAAAATGGATTCCCAGGGCCCGTCGGGAGTATGAAGAGGGGTGTATAGGACTTGCTTACTAATGTTTGGTTTGGAAATAGTGTAGACAGTGCAAGATTGTATGTACTTTCTGACTTCCTGTCAAAGTTTTACCAATATAAATACTTATGCAGTATTGCCACTATATTTCCCACGCCAAAGTGTCCTTCCATCCGACTATAGTGAGCTTCCCAAATCAAATTTTCTTACTTTCTTGAAGGAAAAAAAATATGGGACAAATGGAATAACAATCCATCCTAAATATGAAATCCAGTGATGGACGTGCTTGCCCCCAACATCTGGTAAGTGGTAGTGAAGTTAGGATCGTTCTCATAGAGTTGGGCCCACCCAGAGACCTCATGCCTGCAAGAGTGGAGCATCCTGGTTAATGTTGCAGCTGGAAGTCGACTGAGGTAGTCAATTTTCTTATATTTGATGTTGAGATGAAAGTACTGCAAGTATGTGGACCACTTTTGATGGTGGTTGTTGTGAAATTTGCCTTGCATTTGCATGAACTATAGAGTCTTGTGATTAGTGTGGATGACAATCTCCTTCCCAATAATGTACTGCTTCCATTGGTGGAAGTTTTCTACAATTGAATAAATTTATTTTTCATAAGTGTGGTACTTACAGATAACATTTGATAGTTTCTCACTATGATAGGCCATTGGATGACTGTCCTGAGTGAGAAATATTCCCACAAAATAATCCAAGGCATCTATCTTAGTCTCAAAAGGTTGGTGCAGATTGGGTAATGAGAGCATCAGGGATAAGCACAAGCGATGTTTCATATCATCGAAAGGTTTTTTTGTGACTGTCCCCATATGAAATATTCTTTTCCACCACCCTTGGTCACTTGGATGAGGTCCATCCAATATGGGAGAATCCCAACACGAAATTGAAATAGAAATTAGCAAGTCCCAAGAAAATTTGAAGCTCGGTTAGTGTGGTCTGGGTTAGCTAGTCATGAATGACTTGGATCTTGGTTGGATCCACATGCACACCATGCTCATCAACAATGTATCCTAGGTGTTTGACATTATTCATGCCGAAGGATCATTTTTGTAGGTTAGCATGTATCTTTTGTTGTAGCAGAGTATGAAGGACCTGTTGAATATGCTGCAAGTGTTCCACCTAAATCTTGTTGAAGATGAGGATATAATCCATTTATACCACCACAAAAGAATTGGTGAAGGGCCACAAGATATCATCCATCAACCTCATGAAAGTGGTTGGGGAATTCATCAAACCAATGGGCATCACCAACCATTAAAAAAGACCTTATTTGGACTTGAAAGTAGTCTTCCATACTGTTAGCGATATTTCTTGTATAAGGGGGATATAATGCAAATGAAGGGGTAAAAACCCACTTGTCCAAAGTTTCGGGCGACAATGCACCCTTGGTAAGCAGCAAGCAAGACCGGGCAGTCTAGATATGCATGCCCAGATAGGCGGTGCACAGCAAATTCCAGGCCNAATCGGGGGTGCACCTCTCCGACGGTCTAGATGAGTGCGCCTGGATTAACGGCGATGAAGACCATTACGGACCCCCCCTGGCCTTTCTACCTTCCTACGGCTGAGATTTCAGTTCTCAGATCAACGACGCCAATGCAGCCACGTCCTTCTCAGTTGCCCTGTCTTTAACCCTGTGTGGGCCCTTCTCCCATCATTACACCTTCCTTTCCACCTCTCCCTTGCTACTATGTGTCATCTATCCGCCTCCCCATCTCCACCCAGGTGGCCCATCTCCCGTCTCGTTATCCAGTCACCACCCGCCACGTATCCCGCTCCTTTTCCACGTCAGCCTCTCGCCAAAGAACGAGTCCACTATCCCTCGTCTTCCTCCTCTTCCGCCTGTTTTATTCCACCATGAGCCCTCCTTTGTCACTCTTCCCATGCCACGCCTTTCCCTTTGCGACCTTGTAATCCGAGGCCATCACTCATATCATTCGCCCCATTTTCCGTGTTGGCCTTTCATGCCCGTCCCTCAATCTTCTCAGTTAGTCCAGGTGGCAACGAGAGGAGTCTTCCATATCCCAAGGTGCTGAGTTGGCCAAGCCGTCCTCAATCCCAAGAAGCAGTTATTGAAGCGGTTGGTGGTGGTTAGACATCATCTCCGCCATAATGGGAAAGCACGGCCATGAATTTAATGCACGTCGACTCGCCGATGTAACTGTCAGAAGATCGATCGTGTCTGCCATAAGTTGCATGGTTATTCAAAGATTGCGGTTGCAGAGTGTCAGAATCCATGCAGACGCAAAGCCTTCAACGCAGTTTCTTGGTTCCGCTGTTGTTGTTGTTTTGAGTATATGTAGGCATTTTTGCCATTTTTGTATCTATCAATGGTAGAGCTAAGCTCCCGACTATAAAGTTTCAGTGAACATTCTAGCTTCTGGGTCATGTATCTGTGTTTGAGACTTCTTGGTTTATAACAAACAGTTCTCCTTCTTCCATCTTTGTTTCATCTTATGCCAGAGAATCTACAGTTGAAGGATTCGCGTGGATTTAACAATCTTGTTATGATAAAGGATTTGTTCTGACATTGTTGTGCCCTCTGGTCTTATGTGTTTGAATGTAAAAGGATTTTGTGTTTGAATGAACTCTTCTCCAGTCTATGATGAACCTGATGTTTATGATAGACCTTTGCACCTTTCTCATGCGAGTCTTCCACCTACTCACCCTTTATCTGCAACTCATTGTTTGAAGTTTATACAAGACCTCACTCGTTCGTGCATACCCGACCTGGTTTCTGAGTTGAGATGATACTGTTCTGAGTTTCCTTCCATTTGATCACCCTTTCAAACAAATCGTGACATTAAACTGATGGGCGTCGGGCTCTACTCCTGGAAGCAATCCAGGAGTGACTTCCGACTCCAACATTTCTGGCGCCGTTGCCGGGGACGATGTTGAATATATTCCCTGGGTTTGAATGACAAAGATCAGCTAATTTCTGAAGGTGCATCAGATATTAGAACTTGAATATTGATACTGTGCACCTAGCGACTCCACTGTGACGACTCCGCTGGGGAGAACCTGTTCTATCAATTTTGGCTTCGAGAGGTAGACACACGAGGTCTAATCCACACTTGCCTTTGGCCACACCAGAAGCAGACTTGGAAGCGATGCGCATAAAAGGGAAAGAGCTCTGAAAAAGGAGTTTCCATCGCTAAAAAAGGTAATACACCATCCCCTTCTGTGAAAACTCCATTTTCTGATTCTCAGCTTCCTAGTCATACTTCATCTGAGGTTTCCCGTTTTCTGAATTTTGGGAGTGTTCCTGCTGAGTTTTCCCCTCCTGGTATAGTATCAGAGGGAGAGATCCTTGTCACTCCTCCCTCAAGAGGTTTTGATACTCCTCCTTTGATTACTACTGCTACACAGAGAGAAACACCTGTGCATTCAAGTCCCTTCGACTTCTCTCTGTTTTCCCCGTCATCTCCTGTGAGGACCTCTTTTCCTTCCTCACCTGTTCACACTCCATCTCCTCTAAGTTCTCCTCCACTCAACATCCCTATGGATGGTGTTAATCCCCCTCCGAACAGAATGGATGCCATAGTCACTGCTAGATATGCTCCTTTGATTCTTCCTCGGCCTTTGAACCCTCTCCCTGCTGGAGACTATTTGAAATGCATGCCCAAGTTCAGTGGTGAGGGAGATGTGACTGTTGAAGAGCACCTAGCTTCCTTTTACAGCTATGCAGACAACCTGAATATTGAGAACGAAGATGTCTGGATGAGAGTCTTCATCCAGAGCCTGGATGGTGAGGTTAGGAAGTGGTTCAGGGGACTGGCCCCTGGATCTATTGCTGGTATTGAAGCCCTGGATAATGTATTCCTGAGGCAGTGGGGAGATAGAAAAGACTACATATATTACATGACTGAGTTTGGGTCCCTGAAGAAGCAGGAAGGGGAGTCAGTCTCTGACTTCTCCAAAAGATTCAATAAGATGTATAACAAGATTCTTGCAGAGATAAAGCCTTCCGAAGCCTCTGGTCAAATTTCATATGCTAGTGCATTTGACCCTGATTTCTGTCTCGTATTAAGAGAAAGGAGAGCCACCTCTTTAGCTCAGATGCAAGATGAGGCTATAGAGGTGGAATCTAATATATTAGTAGCAGACAGACTGAGGAACAGGGCCGACACAGACAGAAGAAAAGGAAAATCAGAAGCCTCGACTTCTAACTCCAACATCTCTGGCCCATCATTGTCCCACCCTCAAGTAAGTGAGATGGCCCAAGTAATGAACTTTCTTAAAGAAGAAGTGGAGAGATTGAAGGTGGAAAGGAGGCAGATGTATAAGGGCCCTCAGAACACCGAAAATAAAGGAGGTTTCAGAAGACCAAACAATTTTGCTCCTCCAACTATGCACAAAGAGAAGGAAAGAGACAGAGATGACCAAAGAATTTAGGCTCCCTTCCAGAACAATTTCATGGCTGATGAAGAACAAGAAGAAGTGGACGAAATTGAGCCAAAGATTCATAGTTTATAGGTCACTCCCCCTTTCCCTCATCTAACCAAATCAGCATATGAAGAGTCTCTCATGGATAGTCAGCTAAATGAATTGAGCAAAGGAGACAAAGCTGGCGGTGGCCGAGGCAGGTATAACCTAAGATTAGACAAGTGGGCAGCAACCCCTGATGTTCCTGAGTCATCCACTAGAGCAGAGAAGCCTGATGAAGAGGTAGTAGACAACCACAGAGGTAAGAAGACCCAACCTCTCTCCCCTATCATTCAAAATCATGCTCTTGAGGTTAGAGAAATTCCAAAGCTCACATCTTCCTTTAATTTTGAGCNGTGCCCCTCACTGAGTTAATCAAACATGGGGAATTCAAAAAACGTTTCTCCAACCTATTGAAGTCTGAAGCCTCTGGCCCTTCCACAGACTGCATAAACCTCCAAGATGAAAGGCCTGCAGTGGTTCTAGGTCCCATGGTAGAAGACAGAGATGATTCATCCCCTTCCTTCTACACCTCCCTGAACATACATGACAAGGTGCTGCATAGTTTCTTAATGGATTCAGGGGCCTCCCACAACCTTGTGCCTAAATCCGTCATGGAAGAGCTAGGATTAGAAGTCACCAGAGCCTATCATGACCTCTATTCCTTTTACTCCAGGAGGGTACAGTGTTTGGGAGTCATCAAGGACCTGGTAGTTTCCCTGTTTCAGCTGCCCATGAAAAGTATGGTCATGGATATAGTGGTAGTTGATGTTCCCCCCAAGTTTGGCATGCTGTTGTCAAGGTCTTGGATTAAGAGACTTGGAGGGACGTTACAGATGGATCTCACATATGCCACTATCCCGGTCTTTGGGGGGGAACATAGGAGATTGTACATGGAAGCCCAACTAGCCTACATTGTCAGTGATGAAACCAACCCCACCAATCATCCCATCTATGCTTTGGACACTGACTTAGGCTCCAGTTTATTACAGCTCACCAACACCCCTGAAGCCCCTTTACAGATCAGAAAGTAGCCCATCCTCAATAAGGAGACCTCCCCTCCAGCTTCCTCTGTTTGGAAGATGTTCTTTGATGGAGCTTCCTCCAGTACGGGTGCTGGTGCTGGAGTGATATTCATATCACCCTGTCAACAAACCATATCTCTGTCATACAAGCTGGAATTCGAAGTCACCAATAATGTGGCAGAGTATGAAGCTCTGGTTCTGGGATTAAGAGCTGCCAACGAGATGGAGATTAAGGAGATGGTCGTGTTTGGTGACGTAGAGCCGATTGTCCAGCAGGTCAAAAATGTTTATCAGACTAAGCATCCTCGGCTCAGGAGCTACAGGAACGAGGTATGGGACCTGGTTGATAATTCCTTCTTGGATTTTAACATTTCCTACATTCCGAGAGAGGTAAATGCCCCGGCTGATTGTTTAGCTTTTACAGCTAGTGTGCTCGAAATTCCCACACAGTCCACTGCTAGGTCTGATGTTGAAATAAAATACAGACCTTCTATACCATACAACGTCAAGTACTGGAGGGTGTTTGAGGACGATCAAGAGATTGAAAAATTCCTCCAGTCCATTGATGACTTTTCCACAATGCACATAGATGAGAATCCTGAAGAGGAAGATGACTATCACCCTGGGGAATTTATGAATAAAATAGCTGATCACTAGATCATTCAACTACTCATCAACCACATACCGAGAGCACTAATCCCGTTAGAAAGGTTGTTTGATGGGAACGATGTGGCAGTAAGAGGCAAAGTTTCAGGTGATAATGATGACACAGCTGAATGCAACATAGGCACACCTGAGGAGCCAAAATTGGTCAAGTTGTCAAAAAGTTTGACTGAAGAGCAGAGGGCCGAGTATACTAAGTTGCTGAGGCAGTTTTTTGATGTATTCGCATAGACCTATGAAGACCTCAAAACGTATGATACATCAGTCATCGAGCACAAGATCCCTCTTAAAGAGGATGCCAAGCCGTTCAAGCAGAAGCTGAGATAGATAAACCCCATGCTGCTACCCGTCATGGAGAAGGAAGTGAAGAAGCTGTTGGATGCCCAAATCATTATCCCCTTGAGATACTCTGAATGGGTGGCCAATTTGGTTCTGGTGAGAAAGAAAAGTGGAGAAATCAGACTCTGTGTCGATTTCAGGAACCTGAACAGAAGCTCCAGGAAACACAATTACCCTCTGCCTAACATGGAACACATTCTTCAGAGGGTAACTGGTGCATCAATGATATCCATGATTGATGGTTTCTCCGGATACAACCAGATATCAGTCATGCCTGAGGACAAAGAGAAAACAACATTCACCACTCCTTGGGGAACATTCATGTATGCCAAGATGCCATTTGGGTTAATGAACGCAGGAGTGACATTTTAGTGAGCCATGGACACAGCCTTCATTGGGGAGAAGGACCAGTTTGTGGTGGTATACCTGGATGACATCACAGTCTTCTCTAAGATTGATAAAGAACACTGTTGTCACTTGAGAAGAGTCTTCCTGAAATGTCGAAGGTATGGCCTATCACTAAATCCAAAGAAATCATTGTTTGCCATGCAGGAGGGAAAGCTGTTAGGTCACATAGTGTCAGTAGAGGGAGTAAGAATTGACCCCAGCAGGGTGGAGGCGATTCAGGTCCTGTCACTTCCCCGATCTAAGAAGGAAGTTCAGGCATTTCTGGGGAAGATTAATTTTCTGAGGAGATTCGTCTCAAACTTTGCTGAGCTGGTAAAGCATATCACTGCCATGCTTAGGAAGGGCCATGAAATAAAGTGGACTGCTGAGTCCAGGGGATCCTTTTCCCAAATAAAGAAAGCATTGACTGAGGCACCTGTGCTGATCAATCCCAACTATTCTAAAGATTTCCTGATTTTCTCATTCGCTTCTGATGACTCAATAGTAGAAGTCCTATTACAGAGGCACGATCAAGGGCAAGAACAACCCATTTCCTTCTTCAGCAGGGCATTGAGGGATGCTGAACTCAGATACAAGATTATGGAGAAGCAGGCCTATGCATTAGTGAAATCCCTCAAAGCCTTCAGGATCTATGTTTTGCACTCTAGGGTCATTGCATATGTCCCTTTTCCCTCTGTGAAGGACATTCTTATACAGCCCGACATAGATGGCAAAAGGGGCAAATGGATAGCTAAGATCCTGGAATTCGACCTAGAGATTAAGCCCACCAAATTGATAAAGGGGCAAGGGTTGGTCAGGTTGTTGGCTGAATCCAACTTCAAAACTCTAGGGATCAACTGCATCAATGAAAAAGCTGAGTCATCCATCAGTATTTCCCAGATCACCATACCACTGGCAGAATGTCCCTGGTATAGGGATATCGTGTACTTTTTGCAGGAATTGAAGCCCCCTGATGGATTGGGAAAGAGTAGAGCCAGAGCTTTAAAGCTCAAAGAGGTCAAATACTGTCTTATTGATCAAGCCTTGTACTGGAGAGACCCTCTGGGAATATTGTTAAGATGTCTGGACCCGCTGCAAGCCCAGAAGGTGATGTTCGATTTTCATAGCAGTCTCTGTGGAGGTCATCATTTTTGGAAGACCACAGCCCACAAAATCCTCCGGGCTGGGTATTACTGGCCTACTTTGTTTACTGATGTCTGCAGAGAAGTCAGGGCTTGCATTAAATGCTAGAAGTTCTCAGGTAAACAGCAACTCAAGTCCCTGCCATTAAAACTTGTAGTAGCTTCGGCACCTTTTCAGCAGTGGGGATTGGATTTCATTGGAGAAATTCATCCTCCCTCAAGCGGCCAACATAGATGGATCCTCACTGCGACTGATTATTTCACTAAATGGATAAAAGATGTCCCCACCAAAATCACTTCTCACAAAGTAATCATCGGCTTCCTAGAGGACATCATAGCCAGATTTGGATGTCCCAGCAAAATTGTCACTGACAATGCTTCCCCATTTCGGTCTGAGCCTCTGGTCAAGTTTTGTGAACAATTTGGGATTTCTCTGATTCATTCCACTCCTTATTAATATAAGAGAAATGGACTAGCAGAGTCCTCTAATAAAAGCCTAATCAAGATCATCAAAAAATTACTGGAGGACAATCAGAAGGCTTGGGACTCAAAGATCAAGTTCGCTCTCAGGGCTGATCGGGTGACAACAAAGAAATCCCTGTGCCTTTTACCTTTTCAGATGGTTTACAGAATAGAGGCCATTTTCCCTACTCAGCTTGCCTTACATGTGGCAAATCTCCTCCAGGACTATGAGGGAGAGCCAAATCATGTGCTCAGGAGAATTCATCAGATGGTGGAGGTGCATCAGATTAGAGAGCATGTCCTGGACAGAGCTTACAATCATCAACAGAAGATCAAGCGGGCTTTTGACAGGAAGAACAAGAAGAAGGAATTTGAGAAGGGTGATCTAGTGTTCAAATGGGATGCACCCAAGTAGGAAAAGGGCAAACATAGTAAATTCGATGCCCTCTGGGTTGGGCCTTTCAAGATCCTTGAAGAATTTTCAAACAACACGTACAGGTTGCAGGATCTGGAAGGCAATGAAGTTTTTGGCAGCCCAGTAAATGGGCATTTCTTGAAAAAGTGTTTTCTGTGAGCCGCAGTCGACTCTTTTTGTTTTGTTTTGTACATATTGTTTCTGTTTTCTATTTTTCATACTAATAAATGACTCCATAGCTCAACAAAAAAGGCACTAAGTCTGCAAAAGAGTTCTTAGAGCATCACAGGGACGACTCTATCCCCCATGGATCCAAATGTTAGCGATATTTCTTGTATAAGGGGGATATAATGAAAATGAAGGGGTAAAAACCCACTTGTCCAAAGTTTCGGGCGACAATGTGCCTGTGGTAAGCAGCAAGCAAGACCGGGCGGTCCAGATTTGCGCGCCCAGATTGACAACGCACAACAAATTCTGGGCCCCCCTTGCCTTTCGACCTTTAAGCAAAGGGTGGGGCTCCGGAATCGGGGGNGTGCGCCCAGATTAACGGCGATGAAGACCATTCCGGACCCCCCCCACCTTTCTACCTTTAAGCGGAGGGGGGGGGTCCGGAATCGAATAAGCAGCTTCCTATGGCTGAGATTTCAGTGCTCAGATCAACGACGCCAAGGCATCCACGTCCTTCTCAGTTGCCCTATCTTTAACCCTGTGTGGGCCCTTCTCCCATCGTTACACCTTCCTTTCCACCTCTCCCTTGCTACCGTGTGTCATCTATCCACCTCCCCATCTCTGCCCAGGTGGCCCATCTCCCGTCTCGTTATCCAATCACCACCTGCCGCATATCCCACTCCTTTTCCATGTCAGCCTCTCGCCAAAGAACGAGTCCACTATCCCTCGTCTTCCTCCTCTTCCGCCTGTTTTATTCCACCATGAGCCCTCCTTTGTCACTCTTCCTGCACCATGCCTTTCCCTTTGTGACCTTGTAATCCGAGGCCATCACTCATATCATTCGCCCCTTTCACCGTGTTGGCCTTTCATGCCCGTCCCTCAAGCTTCTCAGTTAGTCCAGGTGGCAACGAGAGGAGTCTTCCATATCCCGAGGTGCTGAGTTGGCTGAGTCGTCCTCAATCCCAAGAAGTAGTTATTGAAGCGGTTGGTGGTGGTTAGACATCGTCTCCACCATAATGGGAAAGCACGGCCATGAATTTAAGGCACGTCGACTAGCCGATGTAACTGTCAGAAGATCAATCACGTCTGCCATAAGTTGCACGGTTATTCAAAGATTGCGGCTGCAGAGTGTCAGAAGCCATGCAGATGCAAAGCCTTCAACGCAGTTTCTTGGTTCCGCTGCTGTTGTTGTTTTGAGTATATGTAGGCATTTTTGCCATTTTTGTATCTATCAATGGTAGAGCTAAGCTCTCGACTGTAAAGTTTCAGTGAACATTCTAGCTTCTGGGTCATGTATCTGTGTTTGAGACTTCTTGGTTTATAACAAACAGTTCTCCTTCTTCCATATTTGTTTCATCTTATGCCAGAGAATCTATAGTCGAAGGATTTGCGTGGATTTAACAATCTTGTTATGATAAAGGATTTGTTCTGACATTGTTGTGCCCTCTGGTCTTATGTGTTTGAATGTAAAAGGATTTTGCGTTTGAATGCACTCTTCTCCAGTCTGTGATGAACCTGATGTTTATGATAGACCTTTGCACCTTTCTCATGCGAGTCTTCCACCTACTCACCCTTTATCTGCAACTCACTGTTTGAAGTTTATACAAGAACTCACTCGTTCGTACATACCCGGCCTGGTTTCTGAGGTTAGACGATACTGTTCTGAGTTTCCTTCTGTTTGATCACCCTTTCAAACAAATCATGACATTAAACTGATGGGCGTTGGGCTCTTCTCCTGCAAGCAATCTAGGAGTGACTTCCGGCTCCAACACATACATTAGTCTATTCTATTGGGACATCGTTGTAGGCAGCCTTCAGGTAAATCTTAATGAACTACTTGGATCCCTTGATATGCTCAAGAAGGTAATTAGTTTGGGGAATTGGATACCAGTTCTTGATTTTGATTTTGTTTAGGGCTTTGTAATCAATGCAGAGTCACCAGGTCCTGTCTTTATTTTGCATGAATACAATTGGGCTTCTGAAGTGTGAGGATCTTGGTTAGATATGCCTCTTTTCGAACGGCTCTTGGATTTGGCGCTTGATTTCTTCATTTTGCATAAGAGTTTGGTGATATAATGGCCCATTGGGTAAAGGTGCATCAGGGGTCAAATCGATTGAATACACGACCTAATAGTGTAAAGGTACCCCAATGGGTGAGGATAATATGTCTTTGTATTCCTCCATGACCTTCTCCACCTACTTCTGCTATGAGGAATTTGCATATCCAAACTCTCACTTCTTCAGTTTAAATGTTTGCTTGATTTTGACAATGTATTAATAAATCAGACCCAGTGATGAGATGTCCAGAACCTCCATTTCTATATGGATGTATTGATGCATACTATCAAAGTACTTGATCACCAGGTTTCTTTCAAAGTATTTCATACCCAACTTTGTGTGCAAGTTATGGAATACATTTTTGAACTCTAGCATTGTTTGGTCCCTTTCTTGTTGTAGAGTGGTCCATTTTGTATATTGTTCATCATAGCTTCCAATAGGGTAATATTGTTCCTTAATAGAATCCATGAAAGAACCCCAAGTGGGTACAACTGCAAACATTGTGAATTCCTTCGTGGCCCTTTTCTCATAGTAAGTTTCCCACCATTCCTTGACATGGGGGACAACCTTAATGAGTGCAAAGATGATATTTTCTCTATTGGAAAAATTATGGACAGAAAAATACCCTTCGAGGAGATTCAACCATTTGTCTAGAACATATGCATCTATCTTACCTTCAAATACAGGAATATGAAAACTAACTTGTACCTTGAAAGGGGCGATGCCTCCAAAGTGGTCTCTTGATGAAGATGTGTCGGCTGTTGGTAATTGTTGAAGGATCTGGGAAAAATTATCCATCATGTTGTTCCTTTGTAACATGAGGGATTCCTTGAGAAATACTTTAATATGATCTTTTTCTCAATCATCTCTCTTTTATTCCACCACGGGAGGTCATCGGGGTCAGCGAGGACGATCCTACAAAGACTCAAATAGTTCGAGTCCCAACTCCTTATACCATGACCTTGTCAGGGACATGCATAGAGAAACAGATAAAGAGAAGACCGCTCTGATACCACTAATCCAAATTTATAAATGGAATGAAATGAAATACAAAGTTATAAAAAAACATAGAGATACAATGAAACTTGAATTCTATTAATAAATGAAATGTGTTGAACTGTAAAAAAATGCAGAATGAAGAAAACTCACTCGAATGGTGGTACTTGATATGCGAGAAGAGATGTGACGGCTACACGCATTCACTAGAGGAAATTACAATGAGGCCAAAATGCCTTTTTATCATAAATAACCAATACAGAAACCCTAAACATCCAAAAACCTAACCCTAGGAGATGAAACACCAAAAGGCTTGTGGACCCCAATGGGGTTAGTTGGTATGCTAATTTCCTCAGGTCATAAATTTTGCATACAATCTCTGTTTGGCACACTTGATAGCATGTTGGAAATGTCTATATGATAAGTACACATTTTGGTTGACCCAGATGATGCCTTTTGTTATCATCTAGGCACTTCTGTGTCCAAAAAATGTTGTTTAGGACCTCAAAATGGCCTTGTAAGTTCAGGACCCAAAAAAAGTGTAGAAAAAATACCAAAATGGAAAAATATGCTTTGAGATAGTGGAATAGGTGGGTGGCCACCGATATCAACCTGTATAACCTACCATATAAAATACCACTCTACCTGCAATTTCCTCAATTTTCTTGCAACCAAATAAGATTGTCAGTATCTCATGCACAATATTTGCATTCAGTTCATGAAGTGATTTTCATAATTATATTAATCTAAAAATTCCATCACTTACAACTATTATTCGTATTAAAAATGGAATTCAACCATAGCCATATTATCTAGAATGAAAAAATCATTGATTGTACATGCATTATCAACATACCAATGTTTTCATAATCCAAGCAAACTTTACTAACAATAAAACCAATGTGCCAATAATCATGGTCACATCCACACAACACATCCTTGCACTGAATCTGGAATACCATATGTTCATGTCATGTATCCCACCAGGTGAGTTGGAAGGTATGGCCCATGCCTCAATACATCATCCAAAATATTCTCCACTACCCATCTGATCATTTGGATACCTTCCTGTTTGACCCATACACAACACTAGGAACATCATCCCTTAGTGTTATTCAATGTGGCCAAAACGGTTGTATCCCAACATCGATTATATAGGGGAAAACTATTATGCACTTGGATGACACTATAGCCTTTCCATATCTAGTCTCATCACGACCTTACATGCAAGATACTAGATATAATAAATACACAAAACAAAAATAAAATGCTAGAAATGGCAGAATAACAGTAATATAACCAGCATAATCTCCACAATAACACAGAAATGATATAATAACAAAAACAAAAATAGCACTTTGATTCAGAAAGAAATGTTCACGGGCCTCTTCGAGGGGGAAACCTCCAGTCGAGCAATGCTCTATTACAATAATCTCCAAGCTAGGGTTTTC
>SNQJ01S0057289.1:72692-84072 GCA_010110895.2 Picea sitchensis
CAAGGGGAGTTTCAACATCCTCTTCTGAAATATCCTCAGAGATGGCCATAAAAATATTTTGTTCCTTAAACTTGTGGCCCGGGAAATATTTGTCATCACAATTATAACAAAGGCCTTTGAGTTGGAATTCAACCATTTCAGCCCTGGTCAATTTTTGGATCTTTAATGGGGCAGAGGGAGTAGTGGGAGTGATGGGTTTATGGCGAGGGATAAAGGAGGATTTTTAGTTTTGAGAGGATACAACCTGTTGTTCTTCTTTAGCTCTTTTAGTAGCCTCCACCCAACTCGAGGGTTGAGCCATGAGAACATGCGCTCGAATATCTTCCTTGAGGCCACTAATAAAACACTCTCGAAAGAAAGCATCATTCATGCCCTCTGTTCGAAAAGCCAGGTGCTCAAAAGCAGCTATGAAGTCTTCTACTGTTCCAGATTGTTTCAACTTTGTCAAATGACCCAAATGGTTGGTGTCCATATCAAAACGTTCATAAAGCTCCGTCACAAATTGGGTCCAAGCAATATACCCTTGACGGGAAGTTTTTCTCCATTGCCACCATTTCCAATGTTCTTGATCTAGATGGAGAACACCATACTGAAGTTTGGCCAAGTCATCTGTGATGCCGTATAAAGAGAAATAATGTTCCATTTGGGCTACCCAACCAGTGGGGTCTGATCCATCACATTTGGTCACATCCACCCACGGAAGGTGTAGGTCACATTGAAAGTGATGGGGCTGAAAGGTATGGGCATGGGAGGAATGTTCGCCTTCAGTCTTTGGAGGTGCTTCAGAGAAAGGGTCATCTATAGGGATCTTTAGTTTGGTGCAGAGATATGCAAAGACAGATTCAAGCTGGGTGGTCAGTTCTTGTTTGACTTCCTCCATTGAGGACTGCATGGTTGTATTTATGGTTGTATTGATGGATGAATCGATGGAGGCAACAATAGAAATGAGTTGTTTCACTTCTTTTTGGGTCTCGAGGAAACCAGATTGCAAGGTGTTGAAGCGAGTTTCCAGATCTTGGCTATGGGTATGGGCCATGAGGATGGGCAATAGATCTAGTCGGTTTTAATTTGTTTATGTTTCTGTCCCCCAAGGGTTAGGTATTCAAGGGTTCTACAGATAAGGGTTTTCCCTGTGCTATAGCTATCTGATATACATGTGGGGTCCAACAGTAGTACTCGGTCCAATATCTTAGGACACTAACTAAGGAGGATAGACCGTACCCTTAGCCGTACTACCTGACTACCCAGGTACTAGACAATATCTTCCCGAGTGCTGTTCTTGGTGACACTATAGCAGTCCAACGGTCGATAGGTTTATCTAAAGAGGGCTTAAGGAAATCTAGGCCGATCCGTACACAAGTGCTGTCTGATGCGCTACCACTCGAAGGGGTACCAACAGGGGTTACAAGGGTGGCCAACAGATGTGTGCTTAAGAACCACTTGTATTTCCTTCATGTATGAATCCTTGAATGGCAGGTTTATGCGCATAATGACAGATCTCTATGGCTTAAAGACGTCAGAATACGTCTCTACCCTGAAAAAAAATTCCCACAATTTCTACCAAGGAAAGTGCTCTGATACCACTTGCAAGATACCAGATATAATAAATACGCAGAACGGAAATAAAATGATAGAAATGGAAGAATAACAGTAATATAACCAACATAATCTTCACAATAACACATAAATGATATAAGAACAACAATAGAAATAACACTTTGATTCAGAAAGCAATGTTCACAGGCCTCTTCAACAGGGCAACCTCCAGTCGAGCAGTGCTCTGTTACAATAATCTCCAAGCTAGGGTTTTCATACCCTCAACCCTTATTTATACTAAATATTTCTATCAAGAAAAGCATCTAGAGGAACATTCTTCTAGAAGCGAAAGCTTCTATTAGGTCATCTTACATCTTCCTTATTCTATTTTATTGAAAGGCCTTATTAATATTGACCTTTATTACATCTGAATATATTGATCTACCTATGTGCGGGTTAGGACCCTAACATTACACATGACCATCTCTAATGGAATTCATTGCTACAACATGAGTAATGTCTCTTGACTTCACTTGGTTATGATCTTATAACCAACATAACACAAAATGCAATGACATCTCCCATAAATTCATTCAAACAAAAAATAATATTTGGATTCTCAAGGCCTCCTACCTTTACATCAATTCAATTATTGATATTATACTGAGGGAATTCTTACCTCCATTCCCTTCAACATTTATACATCATAACAACCCCAAATGCATACATGCATGGCTATTATCAATTTAATTGATGCTACCTGATCCTTTTAAATTTGTAGAAGCTCATCGGCTCCCTTCACTAATTCTATTGTTCAACACTCTTACCATCCTCATTTTTCTTCATATGGATGGATACCATAAAAAACAATATTATCATGCCATAATCATTACTTTCTTGGATACAAAATCCATCATTAGTTTTATTCAGATATCATAGTATCATTATTTCATATATATATCAGCAGACTAGTCTTAGTCTATATTCATGCCATTAGCATGTTCAAGCATGTCCACATGTACAAAAACACATCCATATGCACCAAGCATTTGATATTTCATGCCTATTTCATGAACATGCATTCTATCTTTATTGTATGCTTAATGCGTCAATTCTATCATGGACTCCAATGCATAACTATTTCAGATTTAATTAATTATTTTGCTTTGTTGTTTTAGATGGTTGTCCTTGAATTCCTATAGAACCTTGTTTCCATGTGCACTGCAATTGTACTCAATTGTGCACCACTAACCCCTATTATGAACCTTCTAGCCAAGCCCCACTTAGCCATTCTGCAGTTCCAAACACTAGGTCCATTAGTGTTGTCATCTCACAACTAATTCCTTTGTGCAGAGAAACCTTTCCTAACATATTTTGGCCATTATTCTCAATATTCATAATGTTGTAACATGCACTATTCCAACTGAATATTAGCACTGCAATTTAATTAACCATTCCCCATTTCCTTGACCAAATCGGTCTTGAGTATGATTATCATTGATTGGAATTTCAACATTTTGAAATATTCATTTATGTCATATTTCTGATACACTTTTCCATCCATGGATTTGCTCAATTTTAAATTTCTCTCTTCACTTCATTGAGTGATTCACTACTTGGCCACTTGAGACCACTCTGCTCCAAATGAAATGTTACACCCTTCATTCTCACTTGTACCCTGCTATTGTTGTGCACTCTGATAATAGAGACAACTTTATTTCTTTGTGTACCTTAGACCAAATTTATAGACCATATCTAACAATCCCTCTTCCTTCATTCTTATACTTGCATATGATATCCTTTTTCCTTCTCTTGCAACAAAATTTGTAGCCTTCACTACATTATTACCTTCAAGGCTATGGATTTTTCCTTAACTCCTTGTGCAATCTTATGAAACTCATCACTTGTTGTATTCATACCTTATGTGAAAATATCTATTGAATTTCCTTTGCAATCTATTCAGACTCTATAACAGTTGAATACTAATATTCTTCTGCTCTTCCTTAGACCTTGTCAACTTTGCATCACCTTCCCTACACTTCCCTTCACAGTCCTTCGATGCTTCAACTAACTACACAGGATGAAATTATTCCTTGAATAATGAACCCAAGAATTAATATAGAATAGACCCACACAATGATCAATTTTGGAATCTATCCTCTTGCTAGAAACCCCTTCACGCGACACTCTCATCTAGAGTGTTCCTCTACTAATTAACAATGCCATGTTAATAAGCTAAGCCACCTTTTTCCCATTATTAGGTTGTTTCACTTCAAGTATGCCTCGGTGCCTATATACTTATGCATAGGCACTACTGAAAATATACACTCTTCCTTACACAACAATCACCTTGGACACTCACCTCTATCGTCTAGAAAAGTTTCTCCAAACTTTGACATTATTTAGAAAAGTATTCACATTGATTAATTAAATGGTTCATGGAATCCAATTCCAATTTCTTCTGCAACTTTATAGAGAAACAAAACAATCCCTTAGATAATATGGACCTTCTGTCATGATTTCCTCTATATTACCTTTCCAATGACCATAATCATGCTTCCATCTGATTAATGAGCCAAAATTTACGGCTTCCTAAAATTCCCATTATGTTCAATGGTGTCCTTCAAGTTTACTACAAATCTTCCTTCTAATTCATTGAGAAGGGACCAAGGAAATGTTTCTACATGACACAAATAATACTACAAAACTGAATTCAAAACAACACTCATATTGTCAAACAGATGCTCCAGTCAAAACATGCAACAATATGGAAATGACAACTTTGGCTTAAGTAATGGATCTTCTTTTTAGTTGATTGAAAAATTTTCTTCTCAAATTAATTTTATGAGTTAATAGATGGATCCTCCTCAAGACCTTTCCAACGGATATTCTCTTACTCAATTCTAAGTCTTGAGTATAAAGTTATTGATGGAAAAGGAAAGGAAAGGAAATATCCATTAGCACGAACAACATAACTTCAATGCTCAATGACCATTCGATCATTTCTTTGGATTTAACCTCGACCGCAAAAAAAAAAAAATCATACTTAGAAATTTTTTTAAGTTTTCGCAGGTTCATAACCCATTATTTTTATGTTTTTACTTTTCTACGACCTATAAAATGCACTATTATGTTCCATCATATCCATTTTACACCCAGACTTAGTCATTTTCTTTGAGATCCCACCACAGGTCCGTGGTCATTTCCCTATGCTTCATCACCTCTGTGATACCCTTCACAATCACGGAGTCTTGACACTTAGCCAAATTTTGAAGCTATACCATGGGTCCATGGATTTGTGTTGTTTCTCCTCCACACACCTGATCCTCTCTATGTTCCACGATGTCTTAGTACTTAGACAATTTTCAAGATTTCACCGCGAGTCCGTGGAAAAAGAAAGCACCATGCCACGCGGCTCCACATCACCTATCATCTTTCATATCGACTACCGTGTACCTGGAACAGTGGTAATACATGTCATCATTCTACCATGTCAGGCAACACATGGCCTCCACATCATATTGATGTCATCGTACGGAAAAGTACCCAAACTTTTCCAAATTTCCATTTTTTTTTAAACTCCCAATTCATAATTTCTTCCTCGAACTGTCATTGTGGTTATGAAACCAAGATTAATATGGTCAATTTCATCCCTAAGGGAACTCCATTATAGTCTTAAAAATTCCCAATCAACCTCTACAACAACCAATTACTTTCATGTGTGGCTGGTCAACATTCTTGGGCATGAACTTTCTTCTATTTCTCGTGGAATTTCCCCAAATTCCACTGCAGAATTGGTGTTTTTTCCCACTTCAAGATTTAGAATTTGGGTATTTTTAACCCCGGTGATGAATTTATCAAATTCTACATGAATTATTTCCCAATTTCATAGCAATACTTTCATCAAACATATTAGAGACATTCTCTGAAATTTAAATTTCTACAACTTAGATCCACAGTGTTCTGCTAGTTGGCTCATGCAGGATCAATATTGAACCTTGGGCTCTGATACCATAATGTAATGTACCCAACCTCTAGCTGAGAAACATTACATGCAGATAACTCCTTAAATAATTAATATTTATTGCTAATTAATTTGTTGCAGCTTACCAGTTACAGATCACACCCAAATTTAACTGTTTGACTGATACCACAGTTCTAAATGCATCTAATAACATATATTAAAAATGAATGAAACCGTTCAAGGAAACAATGACACACAACATTCATAAAACAATATACATAATGGAATAACATAATAATAAAAAATAATACTTATATGTTAATGATTAACCAACTGGATACATACAAAGGATGAACCTCCCATCCATAGGTGTTGGTGTTCATTTTCTCTCAATAGCAGGCCACCCCTGATATGAGGATTTTATTCCAAAAGGAGATTTGACCCAATGACTATCCACTCTCCACACAAAAAAACCCAAAAACCTAGTTTCTACTCACACAACAGTTCCAATCCTCCATCTCTCTCTTTTCCCCACAACCTACACCACCCAAGGAATGTACCCCCTTCACTACTCACAGTCCCTCGGGCTATACTATTCATTTATAAGGGCCCATAGTGCAATCAGTTGGCCATGAATCTCTCATTTGGGAACTCTCAACTGCTTCAGGATTTCTCATAGCATCCTTCACAAGGCTCTTGAGCCATTTCCTCAACAGGAAAACACACTACAGTCTTACAACCCATTTTACAGGCACATCGACCTAATTTCCAACATAAAAAACAACCCAACAATGGATTCCTCCAAGCAAAACATGGTTGGTGCTCTTCCAAATACTCATTTATTTTCTTATTGTCCAAAATCACCCTCTAAAAATTTTCCTCTATGAAAAAACGTGATTGTCCCAAAAAAATTTACCCCCTTGGCCATACAAATTTCCTCTCTTGCCTATTTGCTTGACTTGAATTACATTCTTCCCCATGATGATTGTACTTCAGCCCATGCTCTCCAATAAATATAGGATGTGACTATTCACACTCACCCTCTTACATGATTTAAATTATTGGCTTATCATACACTCAATCAACAATTAGAAGGTTATACACAATGATAATAATTTAGGAATGTTGATCCGTATTATTTTTGGCATGAAATGAGAGTGGAGATATAATAAATAAATGTATAGAGATATCTCAAATATACAATAATATAACATAAATGTATAATATATGAAACCATAAACACAGAGATACAGTAATATACAATTTCTATTAATGAGCGAAATGTACAAAACTGTAGAAATACAGAGTGAAAGACTCGCTAGAATGGTGGTAGCTTATCTCTGAGAATAGATGTGAAAAATTATCACATTCGCAAGAAGATGATTAAAATGAGGCTCTATAGGAATTTTCAACATAAATAAAATCCAAAACACTAATGCTAGAAGATGAAAAGCCAACGGTTTCGTGGACCTCGTTTTGGGTAGTTTGGTGTATCAACTTCCCGGGGGTGTAACTTTGGAACATGATATTTGTTTGGGGTGCACGATAGCTCTTTGGAAAGGTATCATCAAGGAGATTCGTTTTGGGGGCTCAATCAGAGCGTTTTTTAATCTTCAAGGTGCTCGATCCCAAAAAATATTCATTTAGGCCCTCAAAATGGCCCTAGAAGTTTAGGAACCGAAAAACTGCTAAAAATAGTAAATTGCCAGAAGAATGTTTTGAGCCAGTTGGAATAGGTGGGTGGCCACTGATATCCTCTTGTATCATTCCTCCCTCCTTAGAAAGAAATGGTATCCATTGTGTTGATTTTATGGGGGAGAGGGGAAAGTGTTTTCTAAATTTGAACCTTGGTGAGTTGCTTGCCTTGCTAGAAACATTGCGTTGATTGGCTTGTTGAAGGTTGTTATAGACCTATTGCTAGCGGGGTTGAATTTGTTCAACCAACTTGTTTTATCTTGTCTTTACTAGGTAGTGTGTAGGAACCCTCGTAGGTGAAGAAAAAATATCTTCTTTCTCTTCTGCAATCTACTTCTGCTGGATAGAGAGGTCTCAAACCAAGGTTGCAGTGGTTGCAGTGTCCTTCTGTTCACCTTTTGAACAGA
Source organism: Picea sitchensis (assembly GCA_010110895.2). Classification (NCBI taxonomy): domain Eukaryota; kingdom Viridiplantae; phylum Streptophyta; class Pinopsida; order Pinales; family Pinaceae; genus Picea; species Picea sitchensis. The sequence goes on from SNQJ01S0057289.1 coordinate 80,295, forward strand.
TTGTGAAAAAGCTAAATTTTGTAGTATGAGATATTATCTTGCGACACTATTTAGGTGGGACAGTAGTCGGAACTACCTATGGTATCCTGTAGAGATGACCCCCCAGAGTAATAATGACACTATGGGGTCGAGACTCATAGATAGCATGACACTTACACATATATGGATGGCCTAAGAGAAAATCAAAGACATCTAGCGGGGAAACATCAAATAATACCTCATCCTTGAAGGGATAGATGCCATATGACAATCAACACTACTAGCTGACATGAAGATTGCATCCCTAAAGAAGCCACCTGATATTGTATGGATGCGGGTGTGGTGTTGTCGACAATCCCAACGGTTTAACGACCTCGCTGATATGAGGTTCTTCTGGCTTCCGCTATCAACCATGAAATGCAACAGGGTACCCTTCACCCACATCTGTGAATGAAAGAGTTGCTCCCGCTCTTCAAGTTTTGTCAGTTCTTCTGGTTGAATTGTTATGGTTGTGACAATAGTAGTGGGGTCTGCATTAATGATCTATCTTCTCCCATTATTTTTTGAATCAGATTCTGAATCGGGTTTCGGCTCCTTTTCTTTGATCTCAGCCACCAATTATTGTTTTGAGAAACATTCATCAGTTTTTTTTGAGGGGATTTTGTGGAAATCACACCACTTTCTAATGCTCTTCTTTGTATTCCCGTGACCCTTCTTTTCTTGTGGCTTGGAATGATTTTCGAGAGGATGTTTGTTAGGGTCATATTTATCAAACTTTGGTTTTTGTGTATTTGTAGAGCCGAACTCCAGTTTGTTCTGGTGCCTAAATTTCTTCTCCATTTTCACAGCATATCGATAGGAAGCTCCCAACGATGAGATGTTCAATAACTCCATTTCAGTTTGGATGTACCTATGTAGAGCCCCGTGGTATTTCAGAACCAAATGTGCTTAGAATATTTGATACCCATATTGGTGCGTAAGGTATGGAAGGTTTTGGTGAACTCCGACACTGCTTGGCCCCTCTCTTGACGTAGCATGGTGCATCTCATTTATTGGTCATTGTTGGCGCGAGTTTGAACAGACCAAGGTCCTTCTTAGGTTACCAAAAAAAGGTACCGTGTAGTCTAGAGCACTAGCATTTTCATCTCCTTCAAAGAGAAGAAGTCTCACCCGAAGCGTTGTTGAGACAGATAGATAGGGAAGGGAAGGGAAAAGAATTAAGAGGATCCATAGAGCCTTCAGGACTCATTCCTGATCTTGCACAAGAGACATGAACATATATGAAACATACCTGTGCAAGAATCGAACCTACTTACGATGAGAGCAAGCATTTAAACATAGAACCATCAAATAGAACTTGTAAGCCACAAGGAAACACTATAATGCATAAGTAAACATACAAAGACACATCATATTTGAAAATTTACATCCTTTGTCATATTATATTCAAAATATTTCTCTGATTATAGGCTCAGAATTACACAGTAATGCATTATACAGACTCTTGGCTCTAGACTCATGTCACAGGGATCCAATTCTACAAATGATAGATCTAATTCATTACAGACTCAAGACTTGACTTCTCTTGAATTACAATAATCATCAACAACTAATCCCAACCCGATCAACTCTAATCAACCCAACCAAACCCTTTTACACTTAAGTTCATCCCTATTATAGTTGGGTTGTGTCTTCCTTATCGGCTTGCACACTTTCTTGTTCTTTTGCAACCGTTTGTTGCTTAGCTAGCATTGTGATGACTTTCGCAACTTCTTTCTGTTTCTCTTTCTCCTGACCTCTGATGATGTTTGCGCAACTCATGCTTAGTAAACAATTATGCAGTTCCTTCCCAAAAATGAAGGGCCCAATAGGCTCTAACCACAATCCTTGACTTGTCCTTGTTACACATTATCTTGGTCACCCTGATGATGATTTCAAAAGCATGTGTTCAGGCTCCCTTGATGACTTTTTACCTGAGAAAAGTAACCTTTTGTCTCCGCTACAAGACAAATTTTTGGAAAGGGTCCACAGGCTGCACATATTACATAGTGCGAAAATCTATGATTTTCGTAGGCTGCACTATAGGTGGCTCATGGGATTTCTGCAGGCTGTTCTATAGGCAGGGTGCGACGACCTTCCAAAGATAAAAGAGGAAAGATGTTTTACAAAGTTTCTAGAAGGGGAATCTTCTAGAATGTGAGGTGGCCTCTGTATGGTTACGATCCTACTGGTTTCTCTGATTTGGTGGGATCATCTTCATTTCTCTAACCATTTCATCTTCTCCTATATAAGGAGAGGCCTCTCATGGAAAAGGTTAAGTAAATTTAAGCAAGAATTGATAAGAGAATAGGCTGAAGATTGTGTGAAGAATCCTATTTTGAGTGCTGCTTGAAACCTCCATTTGGTTCATCAATCTTTTGTGGATTCTCTTCATATGAATTTCAGAGCAAATGTATGTGTGTGTTGGAACAAATGACCACTGAAAGAGGACTTGCGACATTAAGGCATTCGGTTGTATTTTCTACTTTCCATTAATATGATACAGTGGCATGTCTCTTTCCCATAAAATGATTAGTATTTTATTACATGATTACTTGATGACATGTTTAGGTTTCCATTGAATTATACTATTATTGCTTTCATGTTGGTTGGCTTGTGTCGCTAATGATTTGATCTCGTGGGAGCACCAGATTGAAGTAGGGACAACGGAGATTTGAAGAAGTGATTCATAAGGTATGTTATCTATTCATATCTTGATGGTAAACTCAATGATCACAACTTAGGGAAAGCTTATTGTTCTATATTGTTTTGTTCTAGATCCAGGTGGATCTAGGGGGAATTAGTTCATGTCCGCATCTACCAATTTACCCATAACAAAATTGGCGACTCTGTTGGAAGATTGGTTGTTTTCATTGATGTGAACCCTAGTCATGGGTTTTGGACCACAAGATTGATGAAGGTATTTGGACATGAAGGAAAATGCACATGCAGATAAAACACCCATGGATAGATAGTATACATCATGTTGTTTTTGGTGGTATGTGGCACGTCATGTGGATCCTCATGGTTGAGGAGTAATGAATTTTTGAAGATGACAAAGTGATTTGAAGAAGGAAGTACATGTAGGCCTTGAAGATAATCAAAGAAAAGAATTACAAAATAAGAAAGTGTCAGATCAGACCTAATGTTAAAAGGAAGTGACATAAATGGTATAAATAAACATCATTATACATTCATTTGATACAAGTGGAATTTTAGAGGAAATAAGACATAAAAGAAGGCCGGATTTCAAGGGAGGATGAAGTCTTTTGGTGATGTGTTCTAAAGTATGTTATTTTCATGTCATCTTACCATTTTTTATATAATTTTTTTTCTAGAACGATTTAGATGGTGAAATAGCTATGTTATTGAGAAGACATATCAAGGTACCTCTGGTAAAATGTTCATCTCTTGATTCGCTATAATTATGAAGATACACTCTGTGGAAGATAGGGTTTGTGACCAGTCTTTAAGCTAGTCAATAAACAGGTGTTCCAGGTAAAACGGTCATAACTTCATACATAATCCAAATGAAGTGGGACCACTTCCATTGGAAATATTATAGACTATAGTTTCTTGTGTGCAAGTTTTAGAATCAGATGTTAAATACTGAGCATGGGGCATGCTTTACAAGTTGGGTCTTCTGAATAGACCAGAATTGAATAAAGTCTACCATTCTTTCTATAACCTCTTTTTGGGGAGGATTCAAGGAGTGAAAATTGGAGGAGTTTCAGAGAATACATTGAGTAATATTATCTAC
>SNQJ01S0057290.1:0-19555 GCA_010110895.2 Picea sitchensis
GAAGTAGTATTTCATTTCATTACAACCAAGGGTTTAGCATTATCTTTCCAGCCAGTAATTTAATTTCTTCAGTTTTCACATTTAGAGTAGTGCAAACGCGTGCAGAACAGAGTAGAGTACAGTAGATTCTTTCAGTGAGTTTCTTTTAGCAGTTCAGAGAGTAGCTTGGCATCCTTTAAACCCCCTCTTCAGCCCTGCATTTCCTGTGCTGGTTCCTCTAAGTCTACCTTCCCGGGTTGACAATTAAATGTTGATTTACATGGTATATCTGCAGCTCGATAGTTCCTATGAAGACACATGTTTATATGTGGTTGGTGTTGAGAGACAAGGTACTTCTTTGAGATCATTTGCAAAGGATAAGTAAGAAAGGGCCTGGCATGTGTTCACTTTGTAAGATGGATGAATAAATTATCACCCATATATTAGTGAAATGCACCTATGTTAGAGTAGTTTGGGATAAGGTGAAAAATATGGCTGGAGATAGAGATTCATGGAAAGAGGACTCGATGGAAAACTATTTGAACTTCGTACAAAGCCAAAAATTATGTAATTGAACTTCGTCTCCTATAATATATATGACATTTTCAGCTATCCAAAATTGTCTTTGCACAATTGAGTTAAAGATGTAGGATGAGAAACATTAGTCTCTTTTTCTCCTTTATTCATTCTATTTTTTACTTTTTCACTCGTTTGAGGCACCAGGGTTTCTTGAGAATTCTTGAAGTCTAGGGTGTCAGGGTTTCTACTCTAAGGAGGTAAGGAGTTAGGTTTCGATGAAAAACCCTATGGTTGTACCTAATGAGGAGGAAGATAAAAGGATATGCATTGAATGAGTCCAAGGAGGACTTGTTAGTGTGATATTTTCTTATGAATAGTCCACTGGACTAATTTAATGAAATGGATATGGCCTACATATGAAACTAGGTAGTCAATGTAAACACTCTTTGTTAACATTTTGTGGTTCCCTTTGATAAAGGTCTATGGTGAGACTAGAACTAGAAATACTAGTTTAATGCAACAAGTCAATGCTGGTAAGGGCCAAGTGTAAAATAGGAGACCATTTTAAAAAAAAAAATCAAGTTGTAAAAAGAGATGGGAAGGAAGAACAAACCACCATACAAGGTTAGAGAACCTTCAAAAAACCATCATAGGGTAGAGTAACATGAAAGTTCAAGTTTTTTGTGCTCCACTTTTACCCCACATTGAAAAATATAATTCCCTATATAATCAAAGCATGGTTACCACTATTTTTAACTATTCACATCCAATTGATGATCCAAGGGAGAGAAGGCCCTACGAATGTTGGATGAGAATAGAACTTATCCAAATATTAGGAAAATATAAATAAATTAAATGGAAGGGGAAAATCCTAGATAGGGTTAGTATTTCCAAACTCCATAAATTGCAAGGAATATTCCACAGGTTCATAATATTCAAAGGAAATAAAGGGAAAGGATGCCCAAATGGGGATAAATTGAAAAAAACTAGGGAAAAAATAAGGCAAAGGATCATTCATTACTATTGATACCTCATTTTCCATCCAGATTACAAAGTTGGTCCACTTTTTGTTTTGTAACATTTCTTTTTAAAAATGTGTAGGATGTCGACCATATTTTTCCTCCTGTCAAAACATGGCACATGGACTAGTTAAACTAATAAATATGTAATCATTTACTTTTTTCTAGGAAATAAAAAAATATATCATTTCACATAATAAATATACTTACAAAGGTGTAGATCAAGGCTTGTAGACCTTTTTGGCCACTTTGATGCATGACGTGGAGATTTTCCAGACTAGCTTTGTAGGCCTTGTCTTGAAACATACACTAAGTAAATTTTACTATGCACAAATAAAATATAAAAATCGTTTAAGAAATTTGATATAATATTATGAGAAAATTCAAATACCTGGGTACTCTCCTCACTGGACTTCCTCCATGCATCTGAATTCTCATATGATTTTACAAGTTCTTTCCATACTTTTATACTGACATCAATTGGCATTTTTTTGAGCCTTTGCTTGGGAGGGAGTTTTTTTATCTTCTTCGTTTGGTTGCACCTGAATCTCTTGCAATTATGAGACATTTGTCTTTTCACCTTTTTTATTGACCAACCTATGCAAAATTCATACTCCATGTCGTGAATTACAACTTTTTGTAGGTGAATTGGTATCTTTGAGAACGAAAAATGGAGATGGTCTTTGAACCGTTGAAGGAATGATTCCTTCAACCTATTCACTAAAACCTTCCCAGCATCTGACATTTGAATTTATCCTAAAACCATGTCGTATTCTATCCTTGTATCATAGATACCAATGGAGGATCCAAAACATGGCGTGGTGGAAGAAGTTTGGGTCCTAGGAGTGGCTTCGACAGTGGAGGTGTCCGCTCTCTATTCCAAATTCTTAGAGTTTATCTTCAATGATTTCCTCCTTGATCTTCTGCTCGATCTAGGAGTGGTTGGGGAATTAATTGATTCCTTTGAAAGGGTCAACTTTCTTGGAATGTTTCAGGGGTGTTAGCGGATCGTTTTTCTATGTATATTGCAAGCATTTTGAAGTCTACATTTTCAATTTTTTTAATGACCTCCATCCTCAATATCGAAGCCAAGGCTTCTTTCTCCTGGTCACTATCATGTCCCTAGATATATAAAATATTTTTTTTGTTTTAAATTTTTTAATAAAAAACAAAAAATAAAAAATACAAAAAAAAGTTGAGACAAGTAGAAATATATAAATTGAGAATGACTTACCTCATTGTGGCTAGAATCTGCTTCCTTCCCTATGCTTGACATTTTAAGCGAGCTAGGGAAATTCCCTTCTATCACGATTTGGGCAAGTCGACTTGGTCACGATCTGGTCATGATTTTCGAAGGTGCTTATTTCTTCTCCCTTCTTCTTGGTTTTTTGTCCTCTTCTAACAAGGATAACCCAATGTCAAACTCAACTTTATATTATAGTGTTGTTTCAAATACAAAGTGTACAGAGTATTCCAAAGAAGATAGTGATTGTGAGATCAAATATGTTTCTCAACTGACTCCTAAGAAGGTTTGTGGTGGCCATGTCTAATAATAGTGTTAAGATAATTCTCACATGCTTTATTTATGCTAATATTGCAATATATTAAACCATAAACATGAGGAAATTTATAGATCAAGAATTCCAAATATAACAGTTGTGAAAGTTGATAATTTTGTTACCTGAAAATTATGTAAATGGGAATGGAAATCATGGAAATGGAAATGGAACCTTTGTTCGACCTTAGGAAATCTCCATTCTCCCTTAGGAAACCCCCAAACTATGATTTTGTGGCACCGTATATTCATTCTCCCTTGGGAAACCCCCAAACCCTGCTTTGGTCACACCTGTCGTTTGAAAATGAACTTTCATTTCCTTGCTTGTGGGATTTTCTCATTTTTTTGGTTTGCGCTATTAATCAGCACTAAATTTGATGCAATATAAACTTACTTTAGCACCGACTTAGGGGTGTAAACATAATCTATTATGGGCACAATAATGGGTGCAAAAAATTCCTAGAGTAGCACCTAACTGATGGAAAAAAAATGTCTAGAGTTACATCTAGATGGGTTATGTTTGGTCCTCCAAGTTACATGGTGGAAACCATTTTTGTATTTTTTGGGAAATATGAGTGAGTGAATATTGGTATGGATATGGATAGGAGGAATATGGTATGACATGTTTCTATACTCTATGTTGTGATTACAAGGAGATGGACAATTGGATACAGGAACTAGGTTGTAAGTGCATTCCAATTAGTCATGAGTAAGTGGATATAAAATGACCAAGGAAAAGTTGTATGTTAATAGAATGAACTGACTATATGGTTCTCATCGATGAATACAATGGGATTCTAGCATGCATAGGTGTCCTAATTTCAATAGGCAAGCTATGTTGAAATGGAACAATTGTGTGATTAGGAGTGAGCAAAGGTTGGGTCAAAGGTGAAACCATTAGCTAAATGATAAGGATAGTCTAAATGGTTGTAGGAGGTGTAACCATGGCTATGATTGTAAGATGGGTGAGAGGAGTATATCCATGGCTCTAATAATTACAGGTGGAAGCACTCTGGTCATTGACCGATAATGAGATCTAGGTAGCAATGCATTCAAACTTAGGGTAACAATAAAGGAAGTTTAGGATATAGGGCAGACCCTACTCTTTAATATGATATAAAGTAATATAGATATCCATCCCACTCATGAGGTATTTCTATGGCTCTATGTGGGGTTATAATGTTATGACTCAATAGGTAGGGAGGTAAACATAATAATATTAATAGTGTGGTCACAAATTTAGTCGAGATTATGAGGATCTCTATATAACTGAGAAATGGTGTGATAATGTATGCAACATGGTTTATGTGTTACTAAATAATTTTGTTAATTATTTCATATATAATGGTATTATGAAGGTAGGCTAAGGGATGTCACTTATATATACAAATAAGAAGTAATAAGCTAAAAATAATAAGGCTAAGGCAAAAAGAGAAAAAATATCATGAAGTGTAAGAAGAAAAAGGACCAAGTAAAGAGATAATAGAACAAAACCAAAGATACCCTACAAGTCAAAAATTGAAATATGAAAAGAAAAATCAAAATGTAAAGGGTGACTGACATGATGAGGAGCTAAAAAAGAGGAGGAAAAATGATTAATATAAAAGATAAAAAATGGAATATGTGCAAGTAAACTAACATCAAACTAGTTTCATATCAAGTTCAACATAAGAATGTCTTATACTTGAAAGCCAAATGTGAGGGCATACAGATGGATATGTGGAATTACAACATGTTTAAGTCCTCCTGGGGGACACCTTAGGTGAGGAAGCACTAGATATACCAAAAGTCTTATAATGTAGGGCGATTAGATGGAATGAAAAGATAAATGTTCACTTTTAAACTCTTATGCCTAGCTAACAAACGTTGTGGGATGATAAGAACCCACTTCGAATGAGTTGAGAAAAATGTCACTTTATTTTTATTACTACTTACAAGGGGTGTAGGTGTAATTAAGGAAGAACCTACACAAGAAAAATAAATATAGATAGTGAGGGAAAATAAATGTTACCCAAGCTATGCTAAAATAGATAGAGTTTGGAGCAACAACTAAGTATATCTATACGAAGGATGACATCCTGTTAAGGTAAAGACATAGGTGATGGAGAATAAGGTGATACTTTTTCCAAAGTAATGCTAAGTAAATAAAGGGGAAACAATGATACCTAAGAAGGCTTAAGTGGAAGATGGACCCACTAAGGCCAAAACCTAGGTGAGGGAAATATTACAATGCATTGTTATTGATTAATATGTGTAATAACTAAGATGTCAAGGAGAACTAAGATGATCTCTTTTGGATAGTCTCAGAGACCTAGGGGTAATGGTGGAATGTAATGCCTCTCACTATAGGAGGATACCAAAATGTAGATAAGAAGATGAGACCGAAATGGAAGTCAATAAGGATGGTCATGGTGAAGCAAAAACAAGAGATAGTAGTCAATGGGGTAAAAAAGAAGAGGCAAATGACTAAAGAGACAAGTAGTTAATCAAGTAATTAAGCAATAAAAAAAAGATGTATAGTACTCCAATAAAATGAAAAGAAAAAGGAAATAATCAAGTAGTAAAGTGTAAAATAAAGAGGAAAATGCAAACAATCAAGTCAATAACAGTGGACCAAGAAAACATAAAAAATTAAAATGGTTTATCTAAATATGAAATAAAAAAGGATACACGAAGGAGGATGTCAATGTGTAAAGGTAAAAGTAAAAATAGAAAGGATGAGTGGGAGATCATTTTCATGAGTAAAGTGAATAGTGAAAATATGGTGTGATACATGTGACAACATAATGGACTCTTTAAGGAGTTATGTGGAGTGGGATCAATTGACCGATAATAATTGAGTGGGAGGTTTGTTCCTCTAATATTAGTTCATGATTTTTAAGTTTCCCCATATGTAGATATCACTGTGAATGAGGCCTCGAGTAAGATAAAATTAGTTGAGATCGAGTTGGTTATTAATAGTTTGGAGAAGAGAGGAAATATCTCAATTGATATCCATTGTAAGGGAAACCCTACTAAGGGTGATAGGGTTAGTGGTGAAGCATCCCAAGGAGTGAATGGGAATTTTGGTAGTGGAGATAAGGAATTGGGTAAAATGAAGATGAATAAGTGTGTTCAAAAATAAAGTTTCTTTATCAATCTAGCTCTTGGTCTAGACATCAAAATGCATGAGGTGGCTGGTTTGACTTCTTGATCCATTGTCAACTGATTTCATGGTAGGAAAGTAGGTAAATTGTAATGATTGAGGGCATGGTTGAAAGATACATGGGAACCTTATGTAGGGTACACTTTGAATTATTTTATTTTATCTAGAGGTTGGCTAGGGTTTATCTTTATATCTCAAGAGGATTTGTAGAAGATAATAGTGCATCACCAGAAGTCAGATTCAATTATGATTTTTAACAAATGTTGGTCCCCTTTATTTGACTCTTTTACTAAGAGAAGTGATATATTCACCCCTATATGCTTAATGCGTTCTAATATTCCACTATATTTATGGTATTCAGATAACTTTAAAGAAATTGGTAATGTGCTTGGTACTTTTCTTGGAGCAGATATGTTATTTCTAGACATAGGTATTATGTCTATAGGTTATATTTTGGTTGGAATTTACTTAAGAGGAGGTCTTGTTGTAGATATGACATTGCATAAAATAGATCATACCTTTTCTCAACCTCTAGACTATTCGAGGGCCCCATTTAGGTCTATTTGGTGTCATAAGTATGGACATGTGGCTATGGAATCTAAGTTTCCTTTTCGAATGAAGGCTTGGGAATGGAAAGGGTAGGTAGGCAGGGAGGTAAATTATCATTATGGACCTATCATGTCAACGTTTGCTAATAATATGAAGAATGTTGGTGGTTTGGCGGCCCAAATGGAGATGTCTAGTTTCATGATGGAGGGTGTATAAGAGGTTAAGTGTGGGGTGGATAATGTGGTGGTAGTATCTCTAGTGTATATTTATTTATCTTGTATGAATGTTTCACCATAAATGGAGACTCATCCTACCCCAAATATATGCCAAAATAACATTTAGGTAAGTCTGTATAATATCAATCCCCATTAATGTTGCAATAGACATTTAGGTAAGTATGTACAATATCAATCCCCATTAATGTTGCAATATCCCTCTTTTGATTCTAAAAAACTAAGGTTTATAGAAAAAATTAGGGATAATAGGAAGGACTTATCTTGGTATCTGAAGGGTATGGTGGGGTGTAGACAAGCTATGTATACAATGATTACATGATCTCCTAAAAGGTAGATAGTCCCTATAGAAGGTTTTCATATTGAGTTTGATTCTAGTGACAACAACTATGTGATTTCTAATAAAAATATAAAGGGCACAAATTTGGTCAGTGGTAATACAATATATGGTTGAGGAACGAGGTATTGAGTGATGTTGAAGGGGGGGTTGAAGAAAAACTAACATGTATTGAGGGGAAAAGAAATAAGGGGCCACACAAAGGATAAGGGTCTTTATGAAGTGATGTCTAGTAAAATTGTTTTATTTTAGGGGATTTTAGAGTCAATAATGCCCCAACGAAGGGTGCCTTGTCATTTCCTTATCATTAAATTATTGAGGGATGAGTAGATTTTTTAGAAGACAAAAACTGAAGAGAATTGTTGAGTCTCAAAATATTGATCTAATGTTGTTTCAATATCCTTTAGGTGATGGTGAAAAAATGTTGATGATTTGGGCAAATTATTCGGGGGATGGGACTTTGTTTTTGTTGATGCAGGGGGAGATCAGGTGGGTTGATTACGAGTTGGAGGTTAAGGGTTTTATATTTTTTCTAATATATAGTCCATTGAATGAAGATTAAGAGATACATAATATTCTTGGGATCTGGATAAAAACAATTAAAGTGTTGAATATATATGGTGCTTACTCTAATAGGGTTAGCTATTGGGAGAAAAATTTCAAGTTGGATTCTATTAGACAAGAGAATGTCGTTATTGGGTTTGAACCCAATTTTTCAATTTGAAGTGATAAATTTGGCATCCTTTGGTCCTTTATCTGATTTTTCTTTAGGAAATTGAATGCTCTGGTAGGCCTATTTCATATCGAACCCATCAAGTTAAGGACAACCTAGAGAAATAAGAGGCTGGGGTAGAAAAGAATTTCAATGAGGTTGCATAGGTTCATTTTGCATAAGACATTATTAGTGACTAGATAAGGGTTAGGTAGTGGGTTAAATTTGGGGAAGAGTAAAATCACTTTCCTATTTTTCTAGAAATTCCTTCTTTAGGGAGAAAACCCCTAATCCCATTCAAGATTAATTCTTCCTAGTTGTTGGAAGAAAATTTTACATGATTGGTTAAGGATAAGTTGGTGACTTTCGATAGGTTCTGAAGTGTGCCAACTACTCTATAATTTGAGAAAAAATTGAAGATAATTAAATACGATGCTCTTCATTGGGCGCACGAGAAAAACATTAGAGAAGGAAATTGTTGCTATTGAGTTAGAGCTGAATGGATTATATTTTCAAGAAATGGTTGGATATATTAATAAGTACAAGTTGAGGGTTAATGATTTAGAGAAAATGAAAAGAAATATATTGATAAATAAGGAAGTAGCATGGAGGTTAAAACTTAGAAAACTATAATTATAGTTAGAATATGAAAATACAACTTTTTTCCGTGAGTATGCACTTCATTGGAAAAATATTAATGCCATATGGAAAATTAATAGGAATGATGGATTAGTGGCATCTAGTTTTAAGGGTATTGCAAGAGTTGGTATTGATAATTTTAATGATATTTACAAGGTTAAAGGTATGGTTTCAATAATTCAAGTGTTTAGAATGACTACCTTTTTCTTATTTTTGTAAATGAGGTACACAACGAGAGATTATTGGAGAAGGTTTATAAAGAGGAAATGGAATTTGTAATCCACATTTTTCAAAAGGAAAAAATTCAAGGGCTTAATGGGTGGCCCATGGAATTCTTCCTTGGTTTTTCTGAGGTTATTGAAGGGGACATTTTAATATTTGTTAATGAATATAGGAGGACTAGGAATATGATTTCTTCTTTCAATGCCACTTTATAGCCTTGATTCCAAAATCAGATGGCCCCTCTTAATTTGATTAATTGAGGACTATTTTTTGTATAACTACATATACAAGATTGTCAAAACAATTATATCCCTGAGAATTATAGTCATGATGTTCGTTCAACCTTTTTAGAAGGATTTACACAAATTTGATATATAACTCCAATTTGAATTATAGTTTCCAATTTTCAATGTTTATTTGGAAAAATAACAAAGATAATGTATGGAATCTTGTTTGATATGCGTGGATGACAAATCGATTTTAATATCTCCCTAGAAAGAAAAATAAAAAATAGTAGCCATGTCTAAAGATCCTAAGCCAAAAGAAGTCATGACTCCTACATATTTTAATACCTTGAGATTTACAACTCTACCACATGCTTTTGAGTACGGGGAATCATTTCAATAATACAAAGAGTAATTTTGGACATACTTATTCCAACAAAAACTAAGTAGGATGTATAGAATTCCATCACAAACAAGAATATTTGAAGGTCCCAACTAGATAATGTGGTGTTTGTTCCCAAGCTAATTTTGACTTGTGGCCCTATTTTCCATAACTTATTAGATGATAATGGATTTGATTGGTGTACTAAAAATTATTGTCATTGTTGTGTAACATGATCCAGAGGAGGCCATTGAAAGACGATGTGGACAACATAGAACTACTAAATCACAGAGAGGAAAGTGGGTGGAAGAGGATGTGACAACGTAATCTAGAGATACAATAAAGGTAAGAAGAAAAAGCAACCTCAAGCAAAGGAGGAAGGTCTTTATGAATTCACAAATGCTACAACATAGAGGAGATAATTTTTTCCATGTGGCCTCTGAGGTCAAACTTATTGGTTGAAAATGCACAAGAATGGTTATTAAATGTGATTCTATGATCAAGGGATAAGCTTAAAAATTAGGATGGCCATGTGGGATAGGGATTATGGATACTTTTCTTGTTGAAAGTTTGGCTCGATGTATATACCTAGGGTCATAAAATTGTTTTTTTTTCAACTCCAAAACATTATATCATTATGTCAAATATGTGACTAAGGTGAGGTTTTCTCTTGGATAGCATATTCATTGAAATGATATAATTGGTGTACTGGACATTATTGACTATGTTGTGTATTACAGGAGCCAGGTGAGGCCATGGAAATAGATTGTGTAATGTCAAATGAGGACACAATGGATGATGCGAGACATTAGGTACTATAATTTTGATTTAACTTAGGAAAAATTGAGCTAATGGAATTTTGTGATACATCCATATTTTTTCACAATATTATTAAAATTTATAGTGTATTATCCAATCTTGTCAGAAATTAATGCATGTTGTTGATTATTTTAGATCGAGATTGGAGAAAATGTAGAGCCTAAGCATTCAACTAGAAAAATAAAAAGATATGTACATGGATGTGGACCTAAAATTGTGAAATCACATAGAGGACAATAGGTGGAAGAGGATATTGTTAAGAGGATGTTGTTCTTCTAAAGATGGTCTTTGTTTCAAGAAGTATTTAAGACTTTCATGATCTATTTTGAACTTGAAGTGCCTACCTATTAGGTAAGGATGCCATTTCTTCAATGCATGTAGTATTTCCATCATTTCCTTCTCATAAATGGGTTTGTGTAAGTCCTTTCCCTTGAGTGGTTGACTTTCAAAAGCCAGGGGCCTTCCTTCTTGCAAGTGCTTCTTACATTAGGACAACACAATTCCATTCACAGAGGCATCACATTTCACAATAAAGGTTTTGTGAAGTTTGGGTGGTCAAGATAGAGGAGATACATCACCTATTTAAGTTGGTCAAAATATTTAGTTGCCTCGAGAGTCCATGAAAATGAATCCTTCTTAGTTGAATTAATGCGTTAAAAGTGCTGGTCTTCCATAGTTGAACAAACTTGCGGTAGTAACTGTCAAACCCAAAATCCTCTAAGTTCTTCAATGTTTTTGGGAATCGGCCAGGTCCATCATGGCCTTAATCTTGTTAGGATCTACCTTGACACCTTCATGAGATACAATATGACCCAAATGCTCTACCTCCTTTACTCCAAAGAAACATTTGGATGGTTTGGCATATAGTTGTTGCTCCTTTATTAGTTGTAGCACCTTGTCAACATGTCACACATGATCCTCAAAGACTTGCTATAGATTAGTATATCATCAAAATACTAACACACAAATTTTTAGGAAGGGCTTGAAAATGGAATTCATCAACTGTACTTGGAATAATGGAAGGTGCATTTGTAAGGCCGGAAAAGGTATGACCCAAAATTCATAATGGCCTTCATGAGTTTGAATGTTGTTTTTGGAGTTATCTTCTTCCTTCATTACGATCTAATGATACCCTGAACGAAGATCAATTTTGAGAAATATATTGCTCCATGTAGTTCATCTAACAATTCATCAATAGCGGGGAATGGGAAACTTATCTTTTAATAGTGATGGTGACTCTCTCTATATCATGGACATGCGCGCTAGGTTATCTTTCTTGAATACCATTACTGCTAGTGCAGAGTAAGAAATTTTTGGCTAGATCTGGCAATGCTGACCCCGCCTCTAACATTTCTTCGGCAATGGCTCAATTTCGCTTCTTAAGACAAAATTGTCGTATGGCTTGTTAGGAGGAACACTCTGAATTAGGTGAATTTCATGATCATGATTCCAGTGGGTGGAAGACCTTGGGAATATATTTAAAATACTTTGGAATGCCCATCGATGATGCTTTGGAGATCTTGAGGAATAGATGGATTAGATATTTGAACATCTAGTGAAAGGTATAGTTATTTTAATAACCTTGATACTTACTTTCAATAATTTTTCATCAAGTTAGAGATTATCACATTATTGGGTTTCCCTATTATACCTCTTAGCTCAATTTCTTTTCCTTCCAATGAGAATTTCAGAAAGTTCTTGAAAATTAAAATCCACTTTGTTTCCTAATGAGACGCTTAACTCATTGGATTCCTAATTACAAAATCTACCATGGTATAACAATCATTGGACTATTCATTACATATTCCCCATAGTAAGATTGATCTTATTTCATTTCTTAAGCGATTGATAGTTCCTCCATCTGCAATCATTACTTGAAATTAAAATGGGATATATACAACAATTGAGATCCTTCTTTGGCTAATTTATAGTGAATGAAATTATGATGTTTACCCGGGAAATCAATTAGGACTATTACCTTTTTCTTTTTATGTATCCTTGTATCTTTTGTTTAAAGGGTTTGAGGTGCTAATTCCAACCAATGCATTACCTACGATATCATTGGGAGTCCTTTAGTATGAAATTGCTTCTACGTTTTTTCATCTTGAGATGGTTCAATTTCTTCTTCTTCTTCCTCTTCACAATCTATGTAGCAGAATAATTTCTTCTCACATGCTTATGTCCCTTACTATACTTTAACATTACAATTAAATCATAAACCTTTTCTTTCCTCCAATTGTTGAGGTGTCAACCTTGTAGGTTGGTGTTTTAGAAGAATTACTCTCTATAGATGTTAGGATTGGTCTTCATTGGCATAGCCATATTTGCACTTTCAACATTTCTTGCCACCTTGAAATGCATTCTCAATGATTTGGGTTCCCAAAGCCCGAACTCATGTTGAATGTTATCCTTTAAAGAGTTCTATGGTACATCAATCAGTGCTCACTTTGGAATATCGGTTGTATATTCAATCTTTATACCGATTATGATGCTTGAACCCTTTGCTTGTGAGATTTATCAATTGGCTAAAGAAAGGTGTTAGCTACTCCTTGTAGTACTCATAATGTGCTATCATTTCTTACATGAAAATCATCCAAGTGATTTAAGAGAACAAAGCCATCGATATAGCATACAAAATTGATTAGGTTCTAAATATAAAGAAGCAATTTGTACCTTTTGTGTATGGCACATTATGGAGTCAAAAGAATTGCTCCATTTGAAGAGTATCCATGTGATTGGGTCCTTGCCATCAAACTTCCTCACATATCAATCTTAGGAGTGGGTACGGTCTTCAAACCAAAGTTGGGTTCTCATTCTTGATTCACCATCCTTGTGTTATCATCCTTGAATTTCATGGGATGCATTTTCACTTTTAGGTGTCTTCTCAATTACGAGAAATTTCAATACTTCCATGATCTCCCCTTTTTAAACCATCCATCTTAGTATCCAACAGCTTCATTGAATCCATCATCTCTTGTAGTTCATCTTTTGTTTACTATCTTCTTTTTGTAAATCATTTATATCCTATGAACATACCTTTATCAAGAGGTAAGAGTATAGAGTTTTCACGGAGGCTTGTTTGGTGTATAAATTCCCTTTTGGGTGGCATGTTGGCCAAATATCACTTTTGAACCTTGGTTCAAGGTGGTTCTTCTAGACAATATTTCTTTTGTTGTATCTCCCCAAGTTTCAGCCCTTTTGGGTATGAAATTTTCTTTTGTGTAGATTATCTGATATTTCTTCTGCGCAATGCCACGTGATCAAAATTGGATGTACCAAGTGGAATTCATGATGCTTTCCCACAACTTGATGATTTTGGCCTTTCGAGGAGATCTCCCTAGTATAGCGTGACCCACACAAAAATAATTGATATAAAGTGAAACTTGCACCAGAGATACTATAGAATGTCCACGATCCGATGAAACTAGTCCCATGCAATTTGGATACTCTAGAAGAAGTTATGATTGTTTTACACGGAACACCTTCTTGAGACTAGTCAATGGGACTAATTAGGATACCCTATCTTACACAAGGTGTATATACAATTTAAGATGAACGGATGATGAAATTTTTACCACAGATACCTTTCTATACATAGAATCCAGAGTTTAGGTGCATTATTCTGAGAAAAAGTTTTATAGTGAAAATACCGCAATAACTTAGTTTAGGATGATTCCAAAACCATATCTTGTATAGGTGTCTTTTGAAATTATAAGACCTCGGGAGATGAATTTTGAACTAGCGTGCAGTCGTGCAATAAATATATCAAAGCCGTTACATGAATCATTGTAGAAAAACATTATAGCGAAAATTCAAGGTGTCTCAGATGTAGGTGAAACCCCAAGACCTTGAGCTCGATACCAAATGTTAAAGACAAATCGGATGGGACGGGATGGAACGACATCAGGGGGCAACCTCAACACACTTACTTAAATGTTCAAAGTACAAGATGATTCAAAACCTCCTTTTACCCCACTTAAATGTTCAAGTACAAGATGATTCAAAATGAAAATGTCTCGGTATATATAGGAGACTAGGAGGTATAATTACAACTAATGGCCTAAAGCCGACATAAATAAAATAACATTACTAATATAATATCCCCCAATTAAGGGGTAATGAGCCAATATTAGGGCTTAATAGATATGAAAATGGATCTTACAGACACAAAAAATGATTGCACTGAACAAGAGGTTGGTCTGGACTATAGTACATGGGATGAATACTTTGATAAAATTGTTGTTTGTGGATGTTATGTATGTTGTGGAAAGAACAATTCAAACAAGCTATTGTAAAAAGACATTGCATAGATGATGAGCTTCCAGTGGGTAGTATGCCTCCTACAATCAATTCAAATCCAATAGGAATTGTGCTTAAGGAATTTTCCAATTTGATATAAATAATATGCAATCTTCTTTTAAACATTGTTTTATATTATTTAAATAATTTTTTTTTTCTTAATGAATACTTGCAGGATAAATTTATTGGTTTAAAGTTTCTTGGAGCACCAAATTATATCCTATAGGGAGATGATAATTTATCAGATGATACATTTAAGAACAATATGTGCACATATACCAGCTCCAAAGATGAGTATTTGATGAAAACAAGTAACATAACAAGAACCACTTTAAAGATGCATACTTTACTTAAAGACAAGCAGAAGGTGGACTACATACCCTATGAGAATGAATGTGATGGAGATGATTACTTGCCCCTAAGTTTGAGATCAATTTACAAATAGACATTTGATCATCGACTATACCACACTTGGCCCAGTGATCAACAACTACCTAGAGTGTATGAGGTGTTTCAATTTTGGCGATACATCTACATGATATGACCCTCCAATATTCATGGAGAAAATATAGTACTATTTATTGTCCAAAATATCCATGTGGGATCTAAACATAAAAACAATTCACAACAAACCACTAGGAGATTAATGTCATATTATGGTGTTTCATATTACAGTGGTGAATGGAGAAAGGCTAGTAGAATATAAGCCTGGCATGTCAGCATATGGTCTAAATTCAAATATCTATACACATCGTCTCCAATTGGAAAGTGGAAAATAAATTAATAGGGGTCATATTATGTATATATATGGACGTGCATACACACACAAAAATATTGCAGGTTTTATAAATAGTAGTAAGGGAAGGGACCCTAATATAAGATCGAATTGTCAAGTTGTTGAAGTTATAAATGATAAAGATGGAGATATGGAAAGAGAGGTTGATAGATTGATAATGGTTGAGGCTATTATGGACCTTACCATTTGGGATGAGTTATTTATTAATTACCCCTTCTTAAAACACATTCATGCGCGAAAGAAAAGTGAAGAAAAAGATCTCTCTAAGGATGTCCGTAAGGGTAGAAAACCAAAGAATAATCAATGAGTGTGGATTGACACTTTATAAACTATGTTGTCAAAATCGTGTTTTATTTTAAAATATTGTATAAAATAAATAGTCTATAAAATAATGTTTCGTTATTCAATTGTTGTAGATATGTTCATACATTTTGTATTTTTATTGGTTAAGAAATATTTGATTGTTTTTCTTTGAAATTGATACAATTATGATTTATCTAATTGTTTCCAAACATTAAACAATGCTTTTGTTGGTTGATAGGTAGAAGATATTGATGGTACACCTACTAATACCCAAGATCAAACTGGTTTATTAAGATTTTGACGGGATGATCCAAACCATCATTTAAACCATACCAGTGAGAAAAGAGAAACATTGAGGAGAATACTACCAGCTGATAAATTTGAAGAGTTGATGAGATTAGCATACATTGATGACATGCCACATAGCTTTAATGATGATGATGATAGTGAAAATGTAGTGCATGAATAAGGATTGAATGAAATGCTTACAGGTTCTTTGGGGATGTAAACAATGATGACGATAATGATCATATGGTTGACAATAATGATGATAACAGGGGTAATTACCACCAATGTAATATTGATGATAACAAGCTGAAAGACTCAATCAAGCAAGCTGCAAAGACACCCTTGTTCAGATTGGGTGCAAGTAGAAACTCAAAAATTTCATTCACATTGATATTATTAGAAATCAAGTCACTGTTTGGTTGGTCATACAAAGGATTCACTACCCTATTGAAGTGAGTTGAAATGTATTTCTTACTTTGCACTGTCAATTGGTGTACGTAATTCGTAAGAATTCATCAAATTCATTTATATTTATTTAAGGGGATTTTAAAACCATATATTTTATATAAATAGTCCTAGTATATATTGACATATCAAACATGTTCATAATAAGTCAAACATTCAATTGATTTAATTTCTGGAAATCTTACAGGGAACTAAAAACTAAAATATTCCCTGAAGAGAATGTGTTTCCATCAAGTTGCAGAGAAGCATGTCAGTTGTTGGTTGAGTTGTGGATTGAATATAAGAAAATTTATTCATGTAGAATGATTTCATTTTATACAGAGATGAATAACAAAACAAGGTAGAATTCCTTGTATGTAAAGAGAAGAGATATCGTATAGATGTACAAGGTCCTATAGTTCCAAAGAAGGTTTTACGTCACATGCCAATTATACCTAGACTTGAACAAATGTTTCATTACAAGCCACTAGCACAATTGATGGACTTGCATGCAAAGAACATGAGTAAATATGGATTCATGTGAATTATGGCCAACTCCAAAGCAATGAAACACATAGAGGAAAAATGGCCAAGTAAATACAAAGATGAACCATGTAGTATTAGGTTTATTCTTGCAATTGACGAAGTGTGCCCATTCTCTTTCCTTGGCTCAAATTATAGTGTTTGGCTAGTTGGATTGATAGTATAAAATATTCCCCCATGGATGAGGGTTAGAAATGATCACTTTATGCTGACTCTAATTGTTCCAGGAAAACATCAAGTTAAAAATATGGATGCTTATATTGCACCTTTTATTGATGAGATGAAACTACTATGGAAAGGCATAAGAATGTATGGCATATCACATCCTCCATCAAATAGGTCCTTCATGTTGTGTGGTGTGCTATGTTGTACTATTCATGATTTCCCAGGATTTGGTGTCTCTTCTAGTAAGATAAAATATTTAGGTATTCACACTCATAATTTATTTTCATTCCAACTTTCATACTTACTTTTATATTATTATTATGATGCTATTAACATTACTTATTGAATTGCAGGGATTTGAACAAAGGGGATATTTACATGTCCAAGATGTGCAAATAAATTTCAAGGGAACTATTCTAAAGATCTACATAAATTTATTTAGACAAACAATAGGGTTTTTCTACCAACATATCATAAGTTTAGAAATTGTTTGAAGAATAAATTTGATGGAAATTTTGAAAATAGAGGCCATCCCATGATTATGGGTCTAGGTGACTAGCTTAATAAGTATGAAGATGTTGAATTGAAATCTTGGGAGGATTTTTTTGACTCAGGTGATTCAATTAAATAACTGGAACAAGTTGTAGTTAATATGCCAGAAGGACTGAAAAGGAAAACCATATTTTATGAGCTCCCTTACTGGAAGGATATATTAATATCCCACCTATTAGATCCTATGCACATCTTCAAAAATGTCCCAGATTCTATATTTCGACATATATCAGGAAAAGAGAAGGACACCTTGTCTTCGAGGAGAGATATGTTGATTAAGGTTGGTTGTCATTGATGTCAACCCTTGAAGAAAGCTCCGCAACAAAAAGGTTTGGGTAATGGACCCAATATTTTTTTATATAAAGATGACTCATTATTGTCTTTGCATGTTTGATAAGAAGTAAATATGGATGAAATCCAAAGTGGTCCCCTTATGGTGAAAGCCCTCACAGGAAGACGCTTTGCAAAGTAAGAGAACCCATGATTAATTGTGGAATAATGAGATGAAGGACAGTGAATTTGTCAGAGAACCTATCCTAGATGGATAGTTCTTGTCATTCCATTTCTGGTGGTATGTGGAACGTCACATAACTCCTCACGGTTAGAGACTTATGACCATGTGAAGTTGGAGAACCCAAGTTTGGGTAATGGACCCATGTTTGTTTGATGGATAACAGTATGATTTTTGCTATTTTTGAAGGTAATATTATTCTAGATGGATATTAAATGTCATTCCATTTCTGGTGGTATGTGGAACGTCACATAACCCCTCACGGTTTGAGAGTTATGGCCTTACAAAGTTGGAGGACCCTTATATGTCATCTAGAAGCCCCAAAAGGTCAAATGGTCAACGTGGTTTAAGAGATTTTAAAAGGTAAATAATATAGTGAAGTGATGAGTGTAATATAATTCAGAGTGAATACAAAATAAATTATTTGAATAATAAATTTAATGGAGAAATTAGAAGTGGGTTAACCCTAAAATAAGGAAAGTGGGCAAAGTGACCTAGAAGATGTTTTTAAGGAAGCTACTTGGAGAGTATAAATAAGAAGCAAAGCTCTCTAATTTTAAAAACACTTGAGAATATTGGATACCTATAGGTGTATGAGGTAACCAAAGGATATATAATCCGAAATTCTAAGGGAAGGTGAATAAAAGAAGGCCGGAATTCAAGGAAGGATAAATTCTTTTGATGATGCCTTCTAAGGTATGTTATTTACAGGTCATCTCACCATTTTCGCAATAACATGTTTTCTAGAATGATTCAGACCCTAAAATTGATATTCCATTGAGGAAACATATCCAATTATCTTTGGTAAAATATTCAAATTGTGGGTCGTTTTATTGTTGGAGTTACACTCCGTGGAAAATAGGGTTTGTGGCTAGTCTTGAAGCTAGTCTAAAACATGTGTTTTGGGTAAAAATGTCATAACTTATTCATAACAGATCCAAATTTAGTAAGACAAAATGTGTCAGTTAGAGTACATTTTGTAGTAGATTTTGTAATAGTTTCAGATCGATTCAAAAAATATTCCATGCGGGGCACACTCTACAAGGTCTCTCTCTAGAATAATATAGAATTCAACAAGGTATGCCATTTTTGCTATAACCCCTTTTATGAGAGGTTCCAAGTAGTGACACCTGGAGGAATTTCATAAAACACATTGAAGAACAGTGTGTATCGGTTTCCTATCTTTATTCATTACAAGTACAAATTTATGATTATTTCAAGTTAGGGTTGTTGACTAATCCAAAACTAGTCATGTGAGACTAAAGAAAAGTTTGATGAAAATGCTAGTCTCTTGTTGTTAAAGTTAAGGAAGGTTTGCAG
>SNQJ01S0057291.1:0-22931 GCA_010110895.2 Picea sitchensis
TTTTTTTTCCATATAAAACTTCAAATGGGCTCATCTTCAATGAAGCATGATAATCTTTGTTGTATGCAAACTCCACCAAATGAAGATACTCTTCCCAATTAGATGGCTTATCCATCACACACATCCTCATCATATCTTCAATCACTTGATTGAGTCTCTTTGTCTTCCTATCTGTTTGTGGGTGATATGTTGTATTGAAGTTTATATTTGTGCCAAATCCCTTGAACAATCCCTTTCAAAAATTTGAGGTAAACTTGGAATCTCAATCTAAAACAATTGCCTTGGGCACTCCATGCAAGCTAGAAACCTCTTTCATGTAAATCTCAACAATGTTGGTTGCCTTATGATTCATCTTGGTTGGAATAGAATGTGAAACCTTGGTCAACTTGTCCACCACCACCATTATTGAAACGCATTGCCTCACTATCTAAGGCAACTCGGTGACGAAGTCGATGGTGACAATCTCTTATTTCCATTCAGAAATGGGAAATGGTTGTACAAAACCTATTGGGTGTCCATGTTTAGCCTTCAACCTTTCACATTCCATGCATCTAGCTATGTAATCAACCACATCCTTCTTCATGTCTGGCCAAAAATATTGGCTCTTTTTTGTTGCAATGGTCTTTCGATAGTGTAGGTGTCCAGCATATGGAACACTATGCATCTCTTTTAACACCACATTCCTTAATTCATTTGAATTAGGAACATACACTCTTTTTTTATGTAGTAATATTCCATCATCTTCTTGCTCATACTCTTTGTACTTTGGCTATACCTTTTCCTGTTGTAAGTCTTCTTTGACATGTAGGTAATGTTCATATACAACAATGGCCTTTAAAATTATTCTCTTTAAATATGACGTGTATATGCTAATGGTTGTAGCATATATCTCATGCACCCTCCTATTGAGTGAATCAACAACCTTATTCTCCTTCCTTTTGATATATTTTGTATCAAAGTCATATTCCCTCAAAAATTCTAACCATCTAGTTTTCCTGGTATTCAGAGTTTGTTACTCAAACAAATACTTTAGACCAGTATGGTATATCCTGGTCTATCCATCAGTGCATGGACTATAGCAACAAGTTCCAAATCATGTGTGGCATAGTGTCTTTCATGCTCCTTCAGCTTCTTGGATTCATAACATATTACATGCCTATTTTGGGTAATGACTCCACTAATTCCTTCTTTGTAGGCATTTGTGAACACTACAAAATCCTCACTTGGATATACAAACTTTAAAATAGGTGCACTAGTTAATAATTTCTTCAAGAGCTGGAAATTTTCTTCACAGTTGGAAGTCCATTCAAAGTTTATCCCATTCTTTTGTAGAGAATTGATGGGATGTGCAATCTTGGAAAAACTTGTTATAAACCTCCTGTAATATCTAGCAAGTTCCATAAAATATATGACTTATGCGACATTCCTTGTTGTTGTCCATCCTCTGATTGCCTCGATATTCTATGTATCCACTATTATGCCTTCCTTTGAGATGTTGTCACCCAAATAGTGGATCTGCTTTTGATAAAATGAGCATTTGATTAGCTTGGAATACACTTGATTCTCCCTTAACACATGTAGCACCATCCTCAAGTGTTGCTCATGCTCTTCCTCTAACTTTAAATAGATAAGTATGTCATCCAAAAATATTATCACAAAATTATCCAAGTAATTCCTAAATATGCCATTCATCAAGCATATAAAGACAATTGGTGCATTTGTCAATCCAACAACACCACTACAAACCCATATTGCCCATACCTAGTTCTAAAAGTTCTCTTGATAATATCTTCATATTTAATTCTCACCTTATGCTACCTTGATCTAAGGTCTATCTTGAAAGCTCCTTTTCGTTGATCGAAGAGGTCATTAATTCCTGGGAGAGGGTATGTGTTCTTAATTGTAGCTTTATTCAGCTACCTGAAATCAATGCAGGACCTTAAGGTTCCATCCTTCTTCATCATAAATAATATTGGCGCTCCCTAAGGTGAGACACTTGGGTGCATGTAGCCTTTTTTTGGCAATTATTCTAGTTGCATTTGCAATTATTTAAATTCTAGTGTGCTCATTCTTTAAAGAGTTTTGGTTACCAGGGCAACTCTAGGCATTAAATCAATAGAGAAGTCTATGCCTCTCTTGGGTGGGAAACCTGATATCTCTCCAAATACATCTTCGTACTCTTGCAACACTGAAAAATCTTCAAGACTTGGACCTTTTCCCCTAGTTGGCTCTTCCACATGGGTTGCAAACAATTGACAACCTTTTATGAAGTACCTCTTTAGCTGTAAGGCTGACATTTCCCATATAAAAATGGGTCTTGGAATCCCTTTCACTAAGCTCTATTTTCCTTCTTCAGTAATAGATGTAAACATCTTCTTATGACAATCTAGCACAACATGATGTTCGTCCAACCAATCCATTCCATTTAAGATATCATAATATCCCAATGGTATGATATTCAAATCTACAACATTGTTCACTTTGTTAAGGTCTATGGGATAACTCCTAACAATCTTGTTAATTCTTCTTTTGGTCCTAGTGGCTAACTGTACCAACCATGATTTTTCAAAATTATTCCTCTTCAAATGAAATCTATTCACTATATTAGGATCAATGTAACTATGACTTTCTCTAGAGTCAATTAAAATTACAATGGGTTGATTGATAATCTTACCGTCCACCTCAATCATGTGAGATTGATGTTTTGCTTGTCAATTCTCTAAGGTTGCATATATCATTGGAACACTTATACCCACATCTTCTACAATAACGGCTTCTTGAATGGTGTGAACAACCATCACCATGTCCACTCTAAGAGGGAAATCCATATACATATCATCCCCCTTACATCCTCAACATTGAATTAGTTGTCTTTCTCTTTTTCCCAAAGATTCTTCCATCTTGGAGTCACTTTTAGCTTGTTGTCCTCATTGATAAGAATTAAAGTTGTTCATGAAGAAAGGTGGTTTGAATCCTTTCTTCATTTGATCCATTTTATTATTATTCTTATCTCTCCAAGATTTCAACACCATTACTCTTCTTGTGTTTTTCTCATATAAGTACTTGGCCTTCCTAATGGCCTCCTCTAGTGTCTTAGGTTCATAAAACTAAATCTTATCTCTACAGAATGATCGTAGTTGACTTAAGAACCTCTAAATTTTAACCTTTTCCTCCTTTATAAAACCCACATAAATTGGCAGCTCCAAGAATTTATTCTCATATTCCTCCTGGTCATGTTCCCTAGCTTGAGCTCAAAGAACTCTTGCATCTTCTTTTCATAATAATGCTATGAAAGGTAGTGTTGTTGGAAATAACTTTTAACTGCCTCCAAGTGACCTTATTTTCATTAATGTGTTGACTTGCTTCAATTAGTCCCACCACATAAAAGCTTTCCCTTAAAGATGGTCGATGACAATCCTTGCTTCCAAGTTGCATGAATAATTATTTAGTTGAAAGTATTTTCTGATTCCAAGCAACCAAGTCTCAGCCTCTTCTCTCTTCTTATTTTCTCCATCAAAATTTAGTGGCTCAAGCTTCCTAAAATCCCCTTGCAAACTGTCCAATTCATGCCATCTCCTTTGATTCCCGACGGGGGACATTTTCGGGCTTCTTTATGATTCTACAAATGACTATAGTTTCCTAACTGAACAAGTGGGTGAATAATGTTGTATGTGAGTTCTACTAACACTTCTTGAGTGCCTAGATCTTCTGTATTTCTCCCTCCTTGCATGAGTTCTACCTTCTTCCTCATGTCTCAATCCCGATTCATTTTTAATTTGTCTTTGTTATTGGTTTAGACTATGTAGTAGCTAAGTGTTTATATGAATTTTTTTCTTCTTGAGCACTTACTATCCTCTCATTATTAGCTTTGTAGCTCTGCACTTCCATCCTCAAACTTTTCATAGTCTCTACCAAATCTACTATCTCCATTCTACCTCTATGCTCATTGAACTTTGTTTCTGCATTTCCCAATCTAATATACATACCTTTCACTTATGCTTTGTGGTTGTAAGTTCCCTGTGCATCTTCCATGTTTGCTCTTCAATCCTAAGTTTGATCTGTTCGGGATGTACGACTGACTTTTCCAGAAGCATAAATACACATAATATTGTAAGACACGCTTTATTTCCATTCATGTAGCATTTCTTTTAAATTCTAGAATTTATGCACATAGTAATTGTTTTTACCAAATAAGGTTACAAGTCTTTTTTCTTCACAATTTATGAAGAAAACAGATGCAATAATCCAAGTTCAGAGTCTTCTGACATAATCTCTTCTGAATCAACTTTCCAATGATCATACCCATGTGTCATTCTGAGTTCTGAGATGAAAGATATGGTTCTCTGGATTTTCCATTTCTACTCAATTGTGCCCTTTCCTCGCTGGTGCAATCTAACTCAAAGGCCTATTTTTGCTAGATGCAGAAGAAAATTTAGCGAGAACCAAGAAAACTCATGTATCATGCATTAATAACACTAGTGATGGTGAGCACACAACAAACTTCAAATTGTAAATATGATTCTCTTAGCAAATTCTGCACCAATATGGAAATGACAACTTTGTTCTTTTTACATTTTCTCCAGACTCATAATTTTTTGCAAAAACTGTCATCTCCCAAACATAGCAAAATTGAGAAAACTCCAATAAGACAAAGTTGTGTGGCTTGTTGAGAAGGTAAAATATTGAATAAATAAAATTTTCTAGATTTGTGATCTAGGATCCCTTTTCCTCCTCTGGAGATCTTGAAAAGATACAAAACGTATCCCGAAATAGTGAATTTCGGCCTGTTTTTGCATCCTCATTCAAAGCCCTTTATAATTTGGTCAAATTCTCCACTGGGTTTCTTCATGTATACTCCCTTGCCTCACTATACAAATTTTATCAACAATATGGCCTATATCTGATCCAGGTGGATATCAGTGGCCACCCACCTATTCCAACTAACTCTGAACAGTTATATGGCAATTTACTATTTTTAGCAGTTTTTCAAGTTCTAAACTTTTGGGGCCATTTTGAGGGCCTAAATGAAGTTTTTTTTAGATCGAGCACCTCAATGATAGCCTATGGCTTTGATTGAGCCCCCAAAATGAATCTCCTCGACGATACCTTTCCAACAAGATGTCTTGTGCCCCAAACAAAGATCATATGCCAAAGTTACGCCCCCTAGAAGTTGATATACCAAACTACCCAAAATGAGGTCCATAAAATTGTTGGATTTTCATCTTCCGGGATTAGGGTTTTGGATTTTCTTTATGTTAAAAGGTCTTTAGAGCCTCATTGTAATCGATCTTCCAATGAATGCGAGTATCTGTCACATCTCTTCTCAGAGATAAGTTGCCACCATTCTAGCAGGTCTTTCACTCTGTATTTCTACAGTTTTGTACATTTCACCATTAATAGAAATTGTGTATTACTGTATACTTGTGCCTCTTTTTATATATCTAATATATCTCTGTTATATTATTAGCTCTCTTGCAATATCTCTGTATATTTCTATTTTATATCTCTGCTCTCATTTCGTGTCAAAAATCATTTGGATCAGTGGTATCAGAGCCAAGTTACTCTTGATCGTTTTTTAGTGCATTTCCCTGACGAGGTCCAAGTATAGCAAGTTGGGTCTTGAGCTTGTCTCTCTTGAGGACGATCGCTCTCTCACACACAAGAAACCCTCCATGGTGGAAGAAAATAAAAACGATGGAGCAAAAGATTCTATTAATTTATTGCTTGAGCAAGCTCTCACGGGACAGAGGGATGAAATGATGGAGAATTTTGCCCACATCCTTCAACGCCTATCGATAACAACAAGTGAATCTTCATCAAACAACCACTTTGGAGGCACCTCACCTTTCAAGATACAAGTTAATTTTGATATTCTCATATTTGAAGGACATATATATGTGGATGCCCTAGAAAAATGGTTAAATTTGCTAGAAGGTTATTTCTTTGTTCACAATTTTTCTGACAAGGAAAATATCACCTTTGCACTCCTTAAGGCTCTCCCCTATGTCAAACATTGGTGGGAAACTTACTAGGAGAAAAGTTCCACAGAGGAGTCTGGAATATATGGGGTCGAGCCCACTTGGGATTTTTGTGTGTGTACAAATGAGCTAGATCATCTCTTATTTATAGTGGTTCTTGTCACTTGTCTCGGCCGACTTGTCCTTTTATAATCTAATACTTTAATATTAATTATTTTACTGAGCCAACTTGTCTTCTAGGGTTTCTACAAATCTGTTTAGGGTTTCTCTTGCTTTCGAAATATTCTATTCTAGCCAAAGGTTACACATGGAATTTAACACCTCCTGCAACTACCATAATATTAACACATGTATTCGAAGGACAACTAGATGTGTATGCCCTAGAAAAATGGTTAAATCTGCTAGAAGGTTATTTCTCTATTCACAATTTTTTCGACATGAAAAGATCACCTTCGCACTCCTTAAGGCCCTTCCCTATGTCAAACATTGGTGGGAAACTTACTGGTAGCAAAGTTCCACAGAGGAGTCAGAAATATATGGGGCCGAGCCTACTTGGGATCTTTTTGTGGATGGGGTCAAGGAGCAGTATTACCCTATTAGTAACTATGATGACCACTACATGAGATGGACCACACTACGACAAAAGAGGGGGCAAATAGTGTCGGAGTTCACAAATAATTTCCATACCTTGAGCACCAAGTTGGGTATTAAAGACTACAAGCGACATCTGGTTCTAAAATACCATGAGGCTCTGCATACGTACATACAAACCGAAATGGATTTCCTGAACATCTCATCACTTGCAGCTTCCTATCGATATGTTGTCAAAATCGAGCAGAAATTTAGGCACTAAAACAAACGGGAACTCAGGTTTACAAATATGAAACAATCAAAGCATGATAAAGACGACCCTAACAAACAACCTCTAGAAAACCAACCCAAGCCATATGAAAGGAAGGGTAATAGAAAGACGAAGAAGGACACTAGAAAGTGGTGGGATTTCCACAAAATCCCCTGGCACAACACTGATGAGTTTCGCTCAAAACAATCATCGGTGGTTAAGATCAAAGACAAGGAGCCGAACCCTGATTCAAAATCTGATTCAGAAAATAATGGGAAAACACAGATCATCGACACAGAACCCACTGCTACAGTCACGACTACAATAATTCGACCAGAAGAACCAACAGATCATAAAGAGGGGGAGCATCTTTTTCATTCACAAATACGGGTGAAGGGGCCCCTGCTACATTTTATTGTTGATAGCAGAAACTAGAAGAACCTCATCTCAGTAGAGGTCATCAAACAGTTGGGATTTTCGACAACACTACACCCGTAACCATACAACATCGGGTGGCTTCACTAGGGACGAGACCTCTGTGTCAGCCAACAATGTTGATTGTCATACGACATATAGCCCTTCAAGGATGAGGTATTATGTGATGTTGCCCCACTGGATGTCTATAATGTTTCATTGGGCCAACCATATATG
Source organism: Picea sitchensis (assembly GCA_010110895.2). NCBI lineage: Eukaryota > Viridiplantae > Streptophyta > Pinopsida > Pinales > Pinaceae > Picea > Picea sitchensis. Next base: position 7,471 of record SNQJ01S0057291.1, read on the forward strand.
TGGAAGCACCATGTTATTTATGAGTCTCGACCCTATAGTGTCATTGTTACTTTGGGGGATCATCTCTATAAGATACTAGAAGTAGTTCCAACTATTGTCCCACCTAAACAGTGTCGCAAGGTAATATCTCATACAACAAAATCCAGCTTCTTCACAGTCTATTCAAAAGGTGAACAAAAGAACACCGCAACCACTGCAGCATCAGTCCAAGCACCTTCTATCCAATAGAAGCAGGTCGACAAGATTGAAGAAAAGTGCAAGGATTCCTTCTACACATAGTCATCCCATGTAGCTAGACTAGTTAAAAAGGTCCAACCCTTCCAGCCACAGGTTTGTGACAACCTTCAACAAGCTAAGCAATGCAACTTCTCCAGCAAGGAAAGTAGCTCATCAAGATTCAGTTTCAGTAAACGCTTTTCCATCTCCCCCACACACTCAACGCAATGGATACCATTGCTTCCTAAGGAGGATTCATCCAGGTGGATATCTGTGGTCAACCACCTATTCTAATTGGATCCAAACACTCATATGAAAATTTACTATTTTTAGCAGTTTTTTCGGTTCCTAAACTTCTGGGGCCATTTTGAGGGCATAAATGAAGTTTTTTGGGGATAGAGCACCTCAATATTAGCCAAAGGCTCCGATTGAGCCCCAAAAATGAATCTCCTCGACGATACCTTTCCATATCATGCACCCCAAACGGAGATCATATGCCAAAGTTACGCCTCGGGGAAGTTGATACACCAAACTACCCAAAACAGGGTCCACAAAATTGTTGGCTTTTCATCTTTCGGGGTTAGGGTTTTGGATTTTCTTTATGTTAAAAAGGCCTTTAGAGTCTCATTGTAATCGATCTTCTGGTGAATGTGAGTAGCCGTCACATCTCTTTTTAGAGATAAGTTGCCACCATTATAGCGAGTCTTTCACTCTGTATTTCTATAGTTTCGTACATTTCACTCATTAACATAAATTGTGTATTATTGTATATCTATGTCTCTTTTTATATATTTGATATATCTATGTTATATCATTGGCTCTGTTTCAATATCTTTGTATATTTTTGTGTTATATCTCGGCTTTCATTTCGTGCCGAGAATAATCTAGATTAGTGGTATCAGATTTAGGTTGCTCTTGATCGTTTTTCAGTGCATGTCCCCAACGAGGTCCGAGTATAGCAAGTTGGGTCTCGAGCTTGTCTCTCTTGAGGAAAATCTCTCTCACACACCTAAGAAACTCTCCATGGTGGAAGAAAAGAAAAATGATGGAGTAGAAGATTCTATTAATTTGTTGCTTGAGCAAGCTCTCACACGACACAGGGACGAAATGATGGAGAATTTTTCCCACATCCTTCAACGCCTGTCGATAACAACAAGTGCATCTTCATCAAATGGCCACTTTGGAGGCAACTCACCTTTCAAGGTACAAGTTAATTTTGATATTCCTATTGTTAGAATTAAAGAGATGTGCTCATTTTACCATAGACAATATCACTATTGTCACCCAACCATAGGCATGCAACCACCCTCGAGCAAAATAACCCTTTCTAGATAGAATGATTCCAGAAGAAACACTAGAACCAATAGATAACCAAGAGAGCTCATATTTCTATAAAGATGTCTCACCAAACAGAAAGTCCCTAAGTGAAAAAAAAGAAAAATACTCATCTGCAGTAGTTGCAATTGTAGCAGTTGTTGCAGTTGCACTTACTAAGAATACCACCAAGAACCATCACCAAGAACACCACCAAGAGATACTAGAGAATTGGGCGCACATCTTAGGCTATATGGTACTAGAGAGAGAGAGACGAAGAACCATCCCAGAAGATTCACCTTCCATCCTTCCAGTTGCAGCGCCAAACTTGCACCAAACTTGACTAAGAGAGAGTGTGAAGTGTGTGTGTACAAATGAGTTAGATCATCTCTTATTTATAATGGTTCTTGTCACTTCTCTGGGTCGACTTGTCCTTTTAGAATCTAATACTTTAATATTAATTCTTTTACTGAGCTAACTTGTCTTCTAGGGTTTCTACACATCACCCGTATTTGAAGGACAAAGAGATGCAGATGCCCTAGAAAAATGGTTAAATCTACTAGATGGTTATTTCTATGATCACAATTTTTCCGATAAAGAAAATATCACCTTCGCACTCCTTAAGGCTCTCCCCTATGTCAAACATTGGTGAGAAACTTACTGGGAGAAAAGTTCCACAAAGGAGTCTGGAACATATGTGGTCGAGCCCACTTGGGATTTTTTTGTGGATGCGGTCAAGGAGCAGTATTACCTTGTTGGTAACTATGAAGAGAAGTACATGAGATGGACCACACTACGACAAGCGAGGGGGAAAACAGTGTTGGAGTTCAAAATACTTTACACACCTTGTGCACCAATCTAGGTATCAAATACTACGAGCGACATCTAGTTCTAAAATAATGTGAGGCTCTGCATAGGTACATCCAAACCGAAATGGATTTCCTGGACATCTCATCACTTAGAGTTGCCTATCAATTTGACGTCAAAATCAAGCAGAAATTTAGGCACTGGAACAAACGGGAGTTTGGGTCTGCAAATCCGCAACAATCAAACCATGATAAAGATGACCCTAACAAACAACCTCCAGAAAACCATCCCAAGCCATAGGAAATTAAGGGTAACAGAAAGACGAAAAAGGACACTGGAAAGAGGTGTGATTTCCACAAAATCCCCTGGCTGGTGAATGTCGCTCAAAACAATCATTGGTGGTTGAGATCAAACACAAGGAGCCGAACCCCGATACAAAATTTGATTCAGAAAATAATGGGAAAAGACATATCATCAACGCAAACCCCACTGCTACTGTAACGACTACCACAATTCAGCCAGAAGAACCAACTGATCCTGAAGAGGGGGAGCGCCTTTTTCATTCACAAATGTGGGTGAAGGGGACCCCGCTGCATTTTATTGTTGATGGTGGAAGCCAAAAGAACTTCATCTCAGCAAAGGTCGTCATAGAGTTGGGATTGTTAACAACACCACACCCACAATGATACAACATCAGGTGGCTTCGCTAAGGACGAGACCTTCGTGTCAGCCAACAGTTTCGATTGTCGTACGAAATCCATCCATTCAAGGATGAGGTATTATGTGATTTTTCCACAATGGATGTCTGTAATGTTCCGTTGGGCCAACCATATATGTGGAAGCACCATGCTATTTATGAGTCTCGACATTGTAGTGTCATTGTTACTCTAGGGGGTCATCTCTACAAGATACCAGAGGTAGTTCCAACTATTGTCCCACCTAAACAGTGTCGCAAGGTAGTATCTCATACTACAAAATTCAGCTTCTTCATAGTCTGTTAAAAAGGTGAACATAAGAACACCGCAACCACTGTAGCTTCATTCCAAGCACCTTCTATCCAACAAAAGCAAGTCGAAAAGATTGAATAAAAGTGAAAGTATTCCTTCTGCACATAGTCATCCCATGTATCCATACTGGTTAAAAAGATCCAACCCTTCTAGCCACATGTTTGTGACAGCCTTCAACAAGCTAAGCAGCGCAACTTCTCCAACAAGGAAAGTAGCTCATCAAGATCGAGATTCAACAAACGTTTTTCCCTCTCCCTTGGGAAATCAACGCAATGGAGACCATTGCTTCCTAAGGAGGGAGAATTGATCCAAGTGGATATTGGTGGCCACCCACCTATTCCAACTGGCTCCAAAAAGTCATATGGAAATTTACTATTTTTAGTAGTTTTTTGGTTCCTAAACTTCTGGGGCCATTTTGAGGGCCTAAATGAAGTTTTTTTGGGATAGAGCACCGATTGAGCCCACAAAATGAATCCCCTCAATGATACCTTTCCATATCATGCACCCCAGATGGAGATCATATGCCAAAGTTACGCCCCTAAGAAGTTAATGCTTCAAACTACCCAAAACGAGGTCCACAAAACTATTGGTTTTTCATCTTTCAGGGTTAGGGTTTTGGATTTTCTTTATGTCAAAAAGGCCTTTAGAGCCTCATTGTAATCAATCTTCTTACGAATGTGAGTAGTCGTCGCATCTCTTTTCAAAGATAAGTTGCCACCATTCTAATGAGTCTTTCAATCTGTATTTTTATAGTTTCGTACATTTAACTCATTAACAAAAATTATGTATGACTATATATCTGTGTGTCTTTTTATATATCTTATATATCATTGTTATATTATTGGCTCTCTTGCAATATCTTTGTATATTTTTGTGTTATGTCTCCGCTCTCATTTCGTGCTGAGAATAATCTAGGTTAGTGGTATCAGAGCCATGTTGTTCTTGATCATTTTTCAGTGCATGTCCCCGACGAGGTCCGAGTATAGCAAGTTGGGTCTCGATCTTGTCTCTCTTGAGGACAATTGCTCTCGCACGCCCAAGAAACTCTCCATGGTGGAAGAAAAGAAAAACAACGGAGCATAAGATTCTATTAATATGTTGCTTGAACAAGTTCTCATGCGATAGAGGGATGAAATGATGGAGAATATTTCCCACATCCTTCAACGCCTACCGATAACACTAAGTGCATATTCATCAAACGACCACTTTGGAGACACCTCGCCTTTCAAGGTACAAGTTTATTTGATATTCATGTTGTTAGAATTAAAGAGATGTGCTCAGTTTACCATAGACAATAGCACTATTGTCACCCAACCATAGGAATGCAGCCACCCCCAAGCACCATAACCTTTTCTGGATAGAATGATTCTGGAAGTAGCACTAGAACCAACAAATAACCAAGAGAGCTCATCTTTCCCCAAAGATATCTCACCAAACAGAAAGTCCCAAAGCCAAAGAACAAGAACAATACTCAGCTACAACAATTGCACTTAACAAGACTACCACCAAGAACCATAACCAAGAACACCACCAAGAGATACCAAAGGATAGGGCACAGATCTTAGGCTATATGGCACTAGAGAGAGAGACCAAGAACCGTCCCAGAAGATTCACCTTCCATCCTTACAGCTGCAGCTCCAAACTTGCGCCAAACTTGACTGAGAGAGTGTGTGAACTGTGAGTGTACAAATGAGCTAGATCATCTCTTATTTATAATGGTTCTTGTCACTTGTCTGGGTTGACTTGTCCTTTTAGAATCTAATACTTTAACATTAATTCTTTTACTGAGCCTACTTGTCTTCTAGGGTTTCTACGCATCTGTTTAGGGTTTATTTTTCTTCCTGAATATTCTATTATAGCCAAAGGTTACACATGGAGGTTAATACCTCTCGCAGCTACCCTAATATCAACACCTGTATTTGAAAGACAGATAGATGCGGATGCCCGAGAAAAATGGTTAAATCTGCCATAAGGTTATTTCTTTGTTCACAATTTTTTCGACAGGAAAAAGATCACCTTTGCACTCCTTAAGGCTCTCCCCTATGTCAAACATTGGTGGGAAACTTCCTGGGAGCAAAGTTCCATGGAGGAGTCCAAAATATATGGGGCTGAGCCTACTTGGGATTTTTTTGTGGATGCAGTCAAGGAGTAGTATTACCCTATTGGTAACTATGTCGACCAGTACATGAGATGGACCACACTATGACAAAAGAGGGGGGAAACAGTGCCAGAGTTCACAAATACTTTCCATACCTTGCGCACCAAGTTGGGTATCAAAGACTACGAGCGACATTTGGTTCTGAAATATCGTAGGGATTTCCATAGGTACATCCAAACCGAAATGGATTTCCTGGACATCTCATCACTTGGATTTTCCTATCAATATGCTGTCAAAATCGAGCAGAAATTTAGGCACTAGAACAAACGGGAGTTCGGATCTGAAAATCCACAACAATCAAAGCATGATAAAGACAACCCTAACAAACAACTTGCAAAAAACCAGCCCAAGCCATATGAAAGGAAGGGTAATAGAAATACGAAGAAGGACACTAGAAATTGGTGCGATTTCCACAAAAGCCCCTGGCACAACACTAATGAATGTCGTTCAAAACAGCCTTTGGTGGATGAGATCAAACACAAGGAGTTGAACCCGATTCAAAATCTGATTCAGAAAATAATGGGAAAAGACAGATCATCGGCGCAGACCCCACTACTATTGTTGCGACCGCAACAAATCATCCAGAAGAACCAACAGGTCGTGAAGAGGGGGAGCACATTTTTCATTCACAAATGTGGGTGAAGTGGACCCCACTGCATTTTATTGTTGATAGCGGAAGTTAGAAGAACCTCATCTCAGCAAAGGTCGTCAAACAATTGCGATTGTCAACAACACCACACCCGCAACCATACAACATCAGGTGGCTTCGCTAGGGACGAGACCTTTGTGTCAGCCAGCAGTGTCGATTGTCATACGGCATCAAGCCCTTCAAGGATGAGGTATTATGTGATGTTTCCCCACTGGATGTTTGTGATGTTCCATTGGGCCAGTCATATATGTGGAAGCACCATGTTATTTATGAGTCTCGACCCTGTAGTGTCATTGTTATTCTGAGGGATCATCTCTACAAGATACCAAAGGTAGTTCCAACTACTGTCCCACCTAAACAGTGTCGCAAGGTAGTATCTCATACTACAAAATTCAACTTCTTCACAGTCTGTTCAAAAGGTGAACAGAAGAACACCACAATCACTGCAACCTTAGTCCAAGCACCTTATGTCCAACAAAATCAGTCAACAAGATTGAAGTAAAGTGCAAGGATTCCTTCTACACATAGTCATCCCATGTAGCCAGACTGGTTAAAAAGAACCAACCCTTCCAGCCACAGGTTCATGACAGCCCTCAACAAGCTAAGCAACACAACTTCTCCAACAAGGAAAGTAGCTCATCAAGATCTAGATTCAACAAACGCTTTTCCCTCTCCCCCGGGCACTCAACGTAATAAACACCATTTCTTTCTAAGGAGGGAGGGTTGATCCAGGTGGATATCGGTGGCCACCCACCTATTCCAACTAGCTCCAAACAGTCATATGGCAATTTATTATTTTTAGCAGTTTTTGGTTCCTAAACTTTTGGGGCCATTTTGAGGGCCTAAATGAAGTTTTTTTTGGGATATAGCACCTCAATAATAGTCGAAGGCTTCGTTTGAGCCCCCAAAATGAATCTCCTCGAGGATATCTTTCCATATCATGCACCCCAAACGGAGATCGTATGCCAAAGTTACGCCTCGAGAAGTTGATACACCAAACTACCCAAAACGGGGTCCATAAAACCGTCAGCTTTTCATCTTCTGGGGTTAGGGTTTTGGATTTTCTTTATGTTAAAACGTCCTTTAGAGCCTCATTGTAATCGATTTTCTGGCGAATACGAGTAGTCGTCACATCTCTTTTCATAGATAAGTTGCCACCATTCTAGCGAGTCTTTCACTGTGTATTTCTATAGTTTCGTACATTTCACTCAGAAACATAAATTGTGTATTATTGTATATATGTGCGTCTTTTTATATATCTTTGTTATATTATTGTCTCTCTTGCAATATCTTTGTATATTTCTGTGTTATATCTCCGCTCTCATTTCGTGCCAAGAATAATCTGGATTAGTGGTATCAGAGCCAAGTTGCTCTTGATCGTTTTTCAGTGCATGTCCCCGACGAGGTCTGAGTATAACAAGTTGGGTCTCGAGCTTGTCTCTCTTCAGGACAATTGCTCTCGCACGCCCAAATAACTCTCCATGGCGGAAGAAAAAAAAACAACGGAGCAGAAGATTCTATTAATTTGTTGCTTGAGCAAGCTTTCACGTGACAGAGGGACAAAATGATGGAGAATTTTTCCCACATCCTTCAACACCTGCCAATAACAAAAGGTTCATATTCATCAAACAACCACTTTGGAGGCACCTCTCCTTTCAAGGTACAAGTTAATTTTGATATTCCTGTTGTTGGAATTAAAGAGATGTGCTCATTTTACCATAGACAATATCATTATTGTCACCCTACCATAGGCATGCAGCCACCCCCGAGCACCATAACCTTTTATAGATTGAATGATTCTAGAAGCAGCACTAGAACCAACAGATAACCAAGAGAGCTAATCTTTCTCCAAAGATATCTCACCAAATAGAAAGTCCCAAAGCCACAGAACAAGAACATTACTCAGCTACAATAGTTGCAGTTGTTGCAGTTGCACTTACCAAGAATACCACCAAGAACACCACCAAGAGATACTAGAGGATAGGGCACATATCTTAGGCTATATGGCAATAGAGAGAGAGAGAGACCAAGAACCATCCCAGAAGATTCACCTTCAATCCTTGCAGCTGCAGCTCGAAACTTGCGCCAAACTTGACTAAGAGAGTGTGTGAAGTATGTGTGTACAAACGAACTAGATCATCTCTTATTTATAGTGGTTCTTGTTACTTGTTTGGGTCGACTTGTCCTTTTAGAATCTAATAATTTAATATTAATTATTTTACTGAGTTGACTTGTCTTCTAGAGTTTCTACACATCTGTTTAGGGTTTCTCTTGCTTCCGGAATATTTTATTCTAGCCAAAGGTTACACGTGGAGTTTAATACCTCCTGTAGCTACCATAATATCAACACCCGTATTTGAAGGACAGATAGATACGGATGCCCTAGAAAAATGGTTAAATCTGCGATAAGGTTATTTCTCTGTTCACAATTTTTTCGACAGGAAAAGATCACCTTCAGTCTCCTTAAGGCTCTCCCCTATGTAAAACATTGGTGGGAAAGTTACTGGGAGAAAATTTCCACAGAGGATTGCATAATATATGGGGTTGAGCCCACTTGGGATTTTTTTGTGGATGCGATCAAGGCGCAGTATTACCATGTTGGTAACTATGATGACGAGTACGTGAGATGGACCACACTATGACAAGAGAGGGGGCAAACAATGTTGTAGTTCACAAATACTTTCCATACCTTACGCATCGAGATGGTATCAAAGACTACAAGTGACATCTGGTTCTGAAATACCGCAGAGCTCTGCATAGGTACATCTAAACCAAAATGGATTTCCTAAACATCTCATCACTTGGAGCTGCCTGTCGATATGTTGTCAAAATCGAGCAGAAATTTAGGCACTAGAACAAATGGGAGTTCAGGTCTGGAAATCCACAACAATCAAAGCATGATAAGACGACCCTAACAAACAACCTGCAAGAAACCATCCCAAGCCATATGAAAGGAAGGGTAATAGAAAGACGAAGAAGGACATTGGAAAGTGGTGCGAATTCCACAAAAGCCCCTGGCACAACACTGATGAATGTCGCTCCAAACAATCATTGGTGATTTAGATCAAACACAAGGATTCGAACCCCGATTCGAAATCTGATTCAGAAAATAATGGGAAAAAACAGATCATCGACGCAGGCCCCACTACTACTGTTGTGACCGCAACAATTCAGCCAGAAGAACCAACAGATCGTGAAGAGGGGAAGCGCCTTTTTCATTCACAAATGTGGGTGAAGTGGACCCCGCTGCATTTTATTGTTGATAACAGAAGCCAGAAGAACCTTATCTCAGCAGAGGTCGTCAAACAATTGGGATTGTCGACAACACGACACCCGTAGCCATACAACATCGGGTGGCTTTGCTAGGGACAAGACCTTTGTGTCAACCAGCAGTGTCGATTGTCATACAACATCCATCCCTTCAAGGATGAGGTATTATGTGATGTTGCCCCACTGGATGTCTGTGATGTTTCATTTGGCCAACCATATATGTGTAAGCACCATGTTATTTATGTGTCTCGACCTCATAGTTTCATTGTTACTCTGGGGTGTCATCTCTACAAGATACCAGAGGTAGTTCCAACTATTTTCCCACCTAAACAGTGCCACAAGGTACTATCTCATACTACAAAATTCAGCTTCTTCACGGTCTGTTCAAAAGGTGAACATAAGAACACTGCAACCTTAGTCCAAGCACCTTCTGTCGAACAGAAGCAGGTCAACAAGATTGAAGCAAAGCGCAAGGATTCCTTCTGCACATAGTCATCCCATGTAGCCAGACTGGTTAAAAATATCCAACCCTTTCCAGCCACAGGTTCATGACAACCTTCAAAAAGCTAAGCAACGCAACTTCTCCAGCAAGGAAAGTAGCTCATCAAGATCCAGATTCAACAAATGTTTTTCCCTCTCCCCTGGGAACTCAATGCAATGGAGGCCATTGCTTCCTAAGGAGGGATGATTGATCCACATGGATATCGGTGGCCACCCACCCATTCCAACTGACTCCAAACAGTCAGTCATATGACAATTTACTATTTTTAACAGTTTTTTCGATTCCTAAACTTTCAGGGCCATTTTAAGGGCCTAAATGAAGTTTTTTGGGATAGAGCACCTCAATAATAGCTAAAGTCTCCTATTGATCCCCCAAAATGAATCTCCTCGAGGATACCTTTCCAACGAGCTATCGTGCGCCCCAAATGGATATTGTATGCCAAAGTTACGCCCCTAGGAAGTTTATACACCAAACTACCCAAAACGAGGTCCACAAAACTCTTGGCTTTTCATCTTTCAGGGTTAGGATTTTTTATTTTCTTTATGTTAAAAAGGCCTTTAGAGCCTCATTGTAATTGATTTTTTGGCGAATGCAAGTAGTCGTCACATCTCTTCTCAGAGATAAGTTGCCACCATTCTAGCGTCTCTCACTTTGTATTTATATAGTTTTGTACATTTCACTCATTTATATAGTATTGGTGTATATTTGTGCCTCTTTTTATATATTTGATATATCTCTATTATATTATTAGCTCTCTTGCAATATCTCTGTATATTTATGTGTTATATCTTCACTCTCATTTCGTGCCGAAAATAATCTAGATCACTATCACGGAGTCCCACCATGTTCTTCAAAAACCATTATTATGTAGTTTCTTGAAATTTGATGCAGAATTGGCCAATGACCCTCATTGGAACTTTTGTAGTCCTCCTCACTATGGATCCACCCCTGAAATTTCACTTTTTTTTTTTTTCTGTTTCTCTACTTCTATTATGGCCCAAACAAGATTTTGGCTCGAGACTTGTTTAAAAAAAATGCCATCATCTTGTTGAGGTGGTATGGAAAGTGGTTGTTGATGTCAACCTATCATCCGCTGACATGGACATGTTGCCATCCTCCTTTTATTTTCCTTTGGTGCTCCACTTTTACTTTTCTTGGCAATCACAACTCACTTTACTTCAATAATCAAATTCATCCTTCATCAACGACCAAAAGTGACTTTCACATTGGCGACTGGAACTACTTTCTCATTGACGACCGACACTATTTTCTCATCGTTGACTGAAAATACTTGCTCATCTATGAACTAAACAACTTTTATCATCAACGAACCAAATATTTTTTCCCATCGATGAACCAAATAATTTTTACCATCGATGAATCAAATAAATTTTCCCATCGACAAACAAAATAATTTTTCCCATCGGCGAACCAAATAATTTTTACAATCGACGAACTAAATAATTTTTCCCATAAGCAAACCAAATAATTTTTCCCATCGACAAACTAAATAATTTTTCCCATCGACAAAATAAATAATTTTGTCGATGATGAACCATTCTAACTTATAATTTTTTTAACTCATTCCAAGATGGATCTGGGCCATTGATTTCGGGAACATGTTTGATCTGGGTTGTTGATTTCGAGAATAGGCGTGATTTGGGTTGTTGATTTCGTGAATTAGCGTGATCTGGGTCGTTGATGGATATATGTAGTTTTTGAAAAAAAATTACATAGGGTTGCCATGAAATTTCTTAGATTCAGCCTCCTTGGTTGAATTCAACTTGCAATTATAGAATTGATGCCATTATTAATTCCCGCGACGATTTTGAACACAATTCAACTTGAATTTGCTTAGAAATTTGGGGATTTTTACCAATTTTTCCCCAATTTCACACAATAAATTTTGCCAAGTAAATCACAGGCACATTAAAATTTTGCATCCATGTTATATCTCTGGCCCATGCGGATTTAGTGTTTGAAACCTTTGCTCTTATACCAATCTATAGCATACTTGACCACCCATTTGCTTGTTGGGATGGTGGGGCACTGGGAAATTCTTCAATTTTCCATGAATTCTTACACAATTAACTCAGCTTTGATAGCATAATATGTCCTGTCCTAGTATATGATGAAAATATGTATGGAATATGACATGTAAATTCTTGCAATTCACATGTAAACAATACATAATTATATTAACATGTAATTTATTCGCATTCACAACATCTTTAACAGTAAAATACATAGAAATAATACATCATAAAGGCAATAACCATAACACTTATCTTTTAAAAAGTAATTTCACCAACTAACTACATACGAGGGATATTCCTCCAAACCGCAGGCTCTACTGCTCTAGTTCTCTTAGCAGTATGCCATCCCTGAGATGGGGCTATGAGTCCACAAGGAAAAATTACTCCTATTGCTAGCTAAGCTCCCTCACATAGCCCAATACTCAATAAATTTACAACATAAAACTCCTAGAGTCTTTCCAACCACCCAAATTTCTTCCACATCCCAAGGGATGGGATCCCCTTCTTTTCCCTACAATCCCTCGGGCAATCCTCACGCCCTTTAGGGCTCTAGTGTAAACTATCCATGAATCTGACATTTGAAGGCTCTAGGAAATATAGATGTTTGTGTAGTCTCAATGAGAACAAACCCATGCTCGTGCCTACAAGCAATTTCATCTCAGATTTACATGATAGGCATTCCCGACCTTCTATCACATGCATAACAACCTAATTACCAACAAGGATTTCCCCTCAACCCTTTCGTTTGCAGTTCAAATGGTGTTGGTTTGGTACAAGACAATGGTGAACTCAGCGCATGGCAAGTATTCCCAACATGATTGCAATAAAATAAAATAAAATATGAGAGTCGAATTTCCATAGTGAACCCAAAATTAGAGAATACACATGCATGATCTCCACTAGGCACTTGGCATCCAAGGAATTCCACCTAACTCATTTGCACACATTTACATATTGATTTGTCCTTTAGCATAAGTTAAGGTAATGGAAAATTTGGTTAAAATAAAATAGAGACCCCTTTAAGCCCCTCTCACATTTCTCTCTTGTGGAATCATAGCCCCCCAATGTTATTGTCCCTCTCATATTGTAGTCAATGATGTGTTTTTATTAATAACTTTGATATACAATTTACATAGATCAACCCTCGACCATACTATCCAGCTCATAGCCTAAATCATATATGTACAATTACAATACAATTATGGGGAATTGCCACTAGGGTGTTCCATAATGTAAACAAAAACATGAAAGATTAGATATGACATTGGATAATGCCAAGGTTGTGCCACCTCCTTTATTTTCTCCAAACATGAGTTCTCCATGAAGTATCTTTGGAAATCTATACCTCATAATCTATATATCATTCCATTTTATTCGACACACATTTATTATGTATATTACTTGGCTAAAGTCGAGGTAGATATTAAGTAGTAACCTTATATTAGGGTGAAAAATTGGGTTTCGTAGATTGATTTGAAGTGATTGTAGGTGAGAATATAGTTTTTAAAGTTTAAAGGTTTAGATTTGTTGTCACCAAACTTTCAAAATGTGTGTTCACAAAACTTTTTTATCAACTATCAATGTGGTATATAATTATTCATTAAAAGTGAATTATAAATGATTTTAATGACTATTGATGAATTATAAATTTGAGTTTAACCACCATCATACCACCATCTCCTCTTAAGTTTAAATTGGGGTTAGCTACAAAGTTGACTTTAACCACCATCACAACAACAACAACCCCTCTTAAGCTTGACTTGGGGATAAAGAAGGTTAAGATGAGACAATCATATATTTGATGAAGTAAAGGTTACACTCCAACATCCCCCTTTAATATTCACTTGGGAGAGACGTGGTTAAAAAATGACCAAATAAACGTCACAATAAACTCCCCTCCACACTGGCCCCTATTTTTTGTAGCAAGAGTGTAGTTCAAGTAGACTTGAACATGAGTCTCACTAGTGTTATGCACAAGAACTCACCCCATCCCCACACTCAATTGCTTGAAAAAAATGGTACTAAAGCCATATGGCAAATTTGATGTACAACGCAATGGGATTCAATCACACCATTTAACACATATTTTTGTTTTTGTTTTTGTAAACTCTCTTTTTGCTCACTAGTGTTGTTCTAGTAGAGGATGAGATAAAGTTGAAAAATGTTTGCATGATAGTATGGATGTAAAAGAAAAAATGCACTTTTGCAAATTCATTGACATTGTAGAAATTCATTGAGTAGGGAGAGATATAACACAACATCGTGGGTGTATAACTTTGTATTAGGGTGAAAATTTGGGTTTCATGGATTGATTCAAAGTGATTACAACGTGATTGTAGGTGAAATTTTGGTATTCAAACTCCAATTCAAGGGTTTATATTTGTTTCCACCAAACTTATAAATGTGATACCATAAAACCTTCTTATCAACCACCAATGTGTGGTATCATGGGTGTATAACTTTGTATTAGGGTGAAAATTTGGGTTTCATGGATTGATTCAAAGTGATTACAACGTGATTGTAGGTGAAATTTTGGTATTCAAACTCCAATTCAAAGGTTTATATTTGTTTCCACCAAACTCATACCTGTGATACCACAAAACCTTCTTATCAACCACCAATTTGTGGTATATAACTACCCATTAAGAGTCAATTATAAATGATTTTAATGACCATTAACGAACCACAAAGGTGCCACAAAGATGAGCTTAACCGCCATCACATAAACATGCCCCCTTAAGTTTGACTCGGGAATAACTATAAAGTCGTGTTTAACCACCATCACACCAACAAACCCACTCAAGCTTGACTTTGGGATAAGGCAAGTTGAGATGAAACAATTATATATTTGACCAAGTAAAGGTTACATCCCAACATCCCCCTTTAATGTTTTTTTTTGTAAGTAATATTTGTATAAAAAACTTGTTATAAGAAACTGATACAAAAATAGTTGTTCCTCGGAGCATGAGTCGCCATTGTTGGAAATCGACTCCACTCCAGTTGCATGTTCACGACTATGATAACTATAAGACTTCGACAAAAACAATGCCCACTGGCAGCATTTAACATAAGACATATACAAAATGACCAGACCCATACTGATCCAGGTGGATATCGGTGGCCTCCCACCTTTTCCAACTCGCTCAAAACATTTTTTTCTGGCAATTTTGGCAATTTACTATTTTTAGCAGTTTTTAACTTCCGGGGACATTTTGAGGGCCTAAATGAAGGTTTTTCGGGATCAAGCTTCTAAATAATAATTGAAGGCTCCAACTAAGCCCCCAAAATGAATCTCTTTGACGATACCTTTCCAACAGGCTATCGTGCGCCTAAAACGAAGATCGTATGCAAACGTTACAACCCCGAGAAGTTGATGTACTAACTTACCCAAACGGGGCCCACATGACTTTTGGTGCTTCATCTCCTAGGGTTAGGTTTTTGGATGTCTAGGGTTTTTGACATTCCTGTTTATTGTAAAAAGGCCTTCAGAGCCTCATTGTAA